>CAKALG010030824.1:0-26558 GCA_916700815.1 Helicolenus hilgendorfi | reverse complement strand
TAATGCAGAAATAATACGTTAACGCGAATTTGTTTTAATGCCACTAATTTCTTTAAGACAGATAGATAGATAGATAGATAGATAGATAGTAACCTTATTGATTGAGGGAAATTCAAGTTTCCAGCATCACAGTTCCATAGTGCAAACATGCTAGTAAAAAGACACAAGTAATACAGAGTATAAAAAATATACCAGATATGAAAATATCAGGAGATGAAGAAACTGTTCAAAATGAATATAGTGCAGAGTAACAACTGAGATAGAGGACTATTAAAAATGTGAATATAGTGCAGAAAGTGATATAGTGCTGGATAATAAAATATAGGAGATATAGATATTAAGAAATGTCAAATATGTAATATAATGCGGGACAAGAACTGAGGTAGAGAAGATTTCTTTTGTTTAAACACATTAATGCAACTTTCAATTTTTAGGTTGTAGCGGGCTCAGTTTTTAAGCTAAAGTGAAGATACTGGTATCATACGAAACTAGAAATTGGTACCAACCGTGTCATACAAGCTTATCGGGAAGGAGGCTAAATAACACTCCAAACGTAGCCTAAATTTTGGTGAGGAAAGCTAGCATGGCTATTTTCAAAACGGTTCCTTGACCTCTGACCTCAAGATATGTGAATGAAAATGGGTTCCTTTACAGACATGCCCACTTTATGATAATCACATGCAGTTTGGGGCAAGTCATAGTCAAGTCGGCACACTGACACACTGACAGCTGTTGTTGCCTGTTGGGCTGCTGTTTGCCATGTTATGATTTGAGCATATTGTTTTATACTAAAAGTACCTGTGGGGGTTTCCGGACAATATTTGTCATTGTTTTGTGTTGTTAATTGATTTCCAATAATAAATATATACATACATTTGCATAAAGCAAGCATATTTGTCCACTCCCATGTTGATAAGAGTATTAAATACTTGACAAATCTCCCTTTAAGGTACATTTTGAACAGATGAAAACATTTTATTTAATTAGCGATTCATTTCAATCGACTGACAGTCCTACTTTTCACATCTAATACATCTAAATGTGATAACAAGATGCTGATTCCTTCAGAAATTCATCTTCCGAATCAGTTCCCCTGAATTCAAAAGGGTCTAACAACACAGCTTCAACACACCTAGAACATTATAGTCATATATATGGTAATTGCATTTTCATGTACATGCCATATTTAACCTGGAGATAATGTTCCTCATAAGTACTTGCACTTAACAGACCTTTCAGGTAAATGGGGGAGGATCATTATCATGTGTATTGCTCTGATTTATCTACAAGCACTGGAGTTATTAGAGAAGATTAAAAGATTCTCTGAGCACATTTCAGGTATAGCCTATATTAGAGAAGAAGCATTTTCAGAAACTAGTGTGTACAGACATTGTTACTGTGCCTCCCTGCCAGCAAAAGCTATAGCTGGAAATATGTTTTTGGGTTGTCCGTCTGTCTGTCTGTCCGTACCTATGTCAAAGGTCAAGGTCAATGTGACCTCACGTCCGTCCCATTCTTGTGAACACGATATCTAGATTTTGGTGGTCAAAGGTCAAGGTCACTGTGACTTCACAAAACATGTTTTTGGCCATTACTCACAAAGTCATATGCTAATTTTCTCATTTTTGGACAGACATGGATGTAAATTGCAACTTGACTGGTTGGCGTAGGCATGCAACTGGGAGACAGTAATCCTGGTTTGTTTGTTTTACTTTGGCAATAATAAACCACCATCACCGAAACCCGGCAATTAAAAGGAAATATAATTTTAAAGTCACATTAAATTCCCAATTATAAAAAAAACCCACTGAGGAATAAACAGGAATAAATACCTCTAATGGATGATGTCAGTATTTTTTGGATGTTCTTCCCAAAATAAAAAGTTAAGCACCCCTGCTGTTGGATTCTAAATATAAATGGCTTCTCCCTCGAATCTCTTATCTTATCTCAAGCTCTGAGGGACACATGGAGGCAGTTAACTGTGATTACTTTGCCAAATGCATTTCAAAGATATAATTAGTGAGATTATTCGCTCTTTAACTCACACCCTGTATTATATAACTGTATAGGCATGGAACATTGCCAAGTAGTCGCTCCAGCTGTGTAAAAATGCTGTTTGTCGCATTGTAATCTCCCAGTCAAAATTCCGTTGAGAAATATTCATAATGCTTTTGTCATGTTTTCCTTCTCCATGGTATAACACTGTACGGTACAGACATACTTGGAACTTAATACATGCTAACCTGATTTAAAGGTCCCATATCGTGCTCATTTTCAGGTTCATACTTGTATTTTGTGTTTCTACTAGAACATGTTTTCATGCTGTTATGTTAAAAAAAAAAAACGTTGTTTTCCTCATACTGTCTGCCTGAATATACCTGTATTTAACCTCTGTCTGAAATGCTCCGTTTTAGTGCATTTCAACGGAATTGCAACGGAATTGTGTTGATAGGCAACAGCTTGGGTCCTTGTTTACTTTCTGTCAGCTGATGTTATTTACATACACTGCAACAGGAAATAAACTGGGACACATTTAGAATGTTTTTGCTTAAAACCATGTAATGATCTATATATTGTATATTTGTGACATCACAAATGGATAGAAATCCTAACAGCTTGTTTCAAACGCACAATTTCTGAATACGGGCTGTGTGTATTTCGCCATATATTGAGCGTTTTGATAGTTTAACAGTATTTATAAAGCACTTAACCCTGCTTTATGATATAAAACACATGGAAATCTGACTTTTTACAATACGGGACCTTTAATTGGGGTATATTTGTTCCAACATTTCTGTTAAATGTCAGTACAGGATTAATGGTCTCAAGTGAATGTCTGCACCATTATCTGGTCAATTTTTGCAGACATTTATTGAATTTATAGATGTAGAGATGTTTTGTATTTAGAAAAGAGAAAACCCTTTCTTTTAATAATAACATAACAAGTTCAAATATTTATGCTGTGTCAGCACTGATACCTAGAACCATTGATGCCGAAGCTGTTAGCAGAGAAAACAAATCCGGCAGGAGACTTCTTTCATTTTAAAATCTTGCAGTCCACTTAATGTCAAACACTCAGCTTTAATAATTTAGCTAAACCGTGCAGAGGAAGATGAGGTGTGAAGGGGTTAGAGTTGCAATATTGTATACACCACCTCTGTAAGGTGATTCCTGCTGAGACATTAATTTTGGAAATTGGAAATACAATAGTGGTCTGAAACATTATATGAAGGTAAAATGTGATTAAGTGCGTCTTCGCTAGGGGGAGAAAGCCACTGCCACAGATGCACCAGGTGGCTAAAATTGGACAAATTGAGCCACAGAAATAATCCCCGGTATCGTTTTCAGCCACAGCATCCTTCTTAATGTCATTGTACAGTATTGCATCACCTTACTGTATATTTGTCCCTTTTTTCCATTTCTTGCCTTTCATTCATGTTTAACCTCTGCCTCCTCTTCTCTTCCTCTGAGTTATCACCATATTATCTGTAACCTTGAGGCCATCTTGTTTCAAGTTATGGGTCAGTACACTCTTATCTCAATTTTGGGATTGCCCATTAAAGAAACACAGTTATATGAAGCAATAAATGCCGCACACCACACAGTGGTAAAGTAAGAAGAAAAGGCTAATTTAGTCTTTTAGCCACCTACACATTGTGGTCTCAACAGCCATTACAGTCTTGAGAGGAGAGAAGTGAATGCTGCTTCTCACAGGCAACTTAGAGTTGAGTGGTCAAGTGTGAAGAGTCCCATTAGAGGTTTCCTCCTCTGAACTAAATAGAAATGGTTTCCGTGCATGACTATTGAACCGTAGTTATGTCACCTAGCTTTCTTTTTTTGCTCTTTTTTTAGCCCACTGTACGTGCAAGGCAGCACATACCATTATTGGTGGTGGTCTTCAAGTGCCACATCTCTATATGACTGACTAAAATACTATTATTGACTGTGCTGGTAAGCTCTGAAATATAAGAACCTTTTATTGGCGTATTTGGTAATCTTCATATCAAAGTAGAAGTCACCTTTTTATCTTACTTTCTAGGTTGTTTTATTTTTATTTTTATTTTTTATTACCTAGGATTAGGAGGTTATGTTTTCACCAGCATTGGTTTGTTGGTTTGTCCGTTAGCAGGATTACTCCAAAAGTCTCCAAAAATCTTGCAATACATGCTTTATATATTTTGATAAATACATATCACACACACACACACACACACACACACACACACACACAGTTTTTAACAGCATGTAATAGGTGTAAAGTAACTTGTTGTCATGTTTACCAGTAAGCTGTTGTAACATTGCTGATAATATAAATTATTATTTTCCCACTAGTGTAGAAAGACTCACCAATCGCTACGTGTAACCTGTGGCCAAAGAGGTCTGGTCAACATATTCAGGCTTTGGTTCTGTTAGCTGGACGTTCAGATCGGTAGTTGTAGAGAAGTGGGTCACCTCTGTTAGCTGGTTGACCAACTTTTCTCTCACTGAAATGTAGAACTCCGGTAGAGCTTTCTCTGCTAAAACATTTGCGACCAGGCAGTTCATATTTTGGATCAAGTGTCTTAAAGAGTCTTTCAAATCCAGAATTTTCAACTATACTAACCGGCGTTGTGATGTAGTTGTTTACAGCGGCCGTGATTTCTTTGCATTTTGCAATCTTTTTGTCATATGGGATTGCTTTGGAAAGCGAGGAGGCCAGAGTCATTTGCTTCTTGGCTGGGTCTGGTTGCTTTGGTGGTGTGCTCGCTACCGTACTCGCTTTGCCGCTTCAGTTCTTTCACTTTCTCCGGGCTCTTTCTCTCTCCGCTGCGTCCCTCCAAATACAATAACACGCCGGCTGAATACGTCACACACACTCGCCCAGGAGAGAGGTCTGGATGGGCGCGGAGTCGGTGATGTGTGTCTGTGAGAGGGAGCCGGAGGGAGAGAAGGAAATGCCAAAACGAGTTTCATGCCGGCGGGGTGGCTTAAAAACATTACATGACAATTTGTAGTCGATGTTCGCGATATAGTCATTTTATACACCGCGCTTGGGACGAGCCGTGATACACTGACTATATTGGATGTATCGCCCCACCCCTACTCACAAGTATATTTCATTCCAACAACTCCTCGTACATAAATGACAAAACATTTCAAATGTCAGGGCGTTCCAGTATGACCCTTTCAAAAATTCTTGGAGACCATTTCAGACTTGTAAATGTAAACTCCAAATGTGTCCCAGTTTATATATATCTTGTTTGTATGTGAATGGCATGAGCTAACAGGAAGTAAACATGGACCTGAGCTGTTGCCTGGAAAAACAATCCCGTTGAAACGTTCTATACAAATGTTTTCGGATCTGGTGCCCCTTAGAGTTAAAGGTACACTGTGGCGTGTTTGACCACTAGTAGCGCTATGAAGCAATGTTTACGAGTAGGTTCCTGATTTGTTTACATAGTGCGCATGTACAAAGACGCACATAAACACCCAAGATCACATGGGGGTGACACGGTACACAGTCGTGGTGCAGGTTTCACAATATTCCTTTGACTGTCATCTGGTGGCGCAATGAAGAATATCAATGCGCCCACGAAGGCAAACTGCAAGCTAGCAATTCATTTGCAAGGATATACACACAATGCTTTTTGATGAGTAAACAAAACTAAGAAAATTCCACACATTTTAAAGGTATGTAAGGTTAAATTAGGGAAACTAAAACTACTTGTGTAGGGTTAGGGAAAGAACATGGTTGTGGTTCAGGTTGGGCAAAGATTGTCTTCAAAGAAACAAACTGTTGAGGTAGTAATATAGGACGAGTACCACAGTCTCCTGTGTTAATGTCACACACTTTTTTATATCCAATCATCCGCCCTTTACTTTTCCGTAACACTTTGTGCGACAGTAAAACTTCCCATCCCTCTGCCGTTGCCATCGACAGACACTGTTTGAACAGCTGACCCGTGCTGTTGTTTTTCGATGAGGACAGGACACTCTCATATAATCCTTTGCACAGATTATGTAACCCCGTCCCTTATCCCATTTTTAAAACTAAAGCCCCAAGTTTAGTGTAGTATTACTTTTTGGATTATGTGAGTAGAGTGTGACCTTTTTTTTCAATGTATTTATCTTTTTGTCTGTATTTTATTGTCCCTTTGGCTTCTTTTCATGTCAAAAACAATGGTGCATGTGGTGCCTGGAAGCACTGGGCACCAACACCCAGCGCTCAGTGAACAAAAAACTGTTTGTGACAATTCCCTTTGTTTATGTCGGGATTCATGGAGACAGTCTTTACTGAATATACATGAATCCAGGGAAATACCAGAGATAAACAAGTCGCCATTACCGCGGTGGTGTCTCTCTACAATACGTGCGTGTTTGAATGCAAGCTGTACTAAGAAGTGTACAATTTTCTACTTTTACCTTTACTTTCTATGTGATATTATTTTGGATGTCTAGGAGTTTGGGAAGAAGCTGTGCAGTGCTCAGCTGCTCAAACAGTGGTGGCAAGCTTTAACTTGCTAGCTTAGATAGCTAACGTTAGTGGGCTAAGACGTAAGGCAGGGGTGTCAAACTCATTTTAGTTCCTGGCCACATACAGCCCAATTTGATCTCAAGTGGGCCAGACCAGTAAAACCATTGCATACTAATCTATCAATAACAACATCTCAAAATGTTTCACTTTCTTTTAGTCTAAAGAAGTACAAGTACATTCTGAAAACTTTTACGATTAATGAACATTTACAGAACAGATCAAGAACAGCCTGAGACGTCTCGCTGATCTCTCAGCTACAAACGAAAAACAGACGGCTGTTTCCTCAAACTTGCCAACAATTCATTTATCTTCTCGCTTCTCAGTTGTCCTTGAAAGTTATTTTACTTTCCGCAATGATGAGTTTGATAGTGGCACCAAATATTACACTGTATTCCTTGAGCACTGAAAACTTCCCATTTAGGAACTGGTCCATTTTTCTTGGAAAACCCAGACACTCTGTGTCCACTTTTCTCCTTTTTGACAAAGACATTTTCTCCTGCATGAACAGTAGCTTGACAGTGTTGTATCCCGTAACCTGTACGTAAGAACGAATGTGGTATCTATAATAGCATATCCAGCATAGAGCCTAATACTCTTATTAGGACAATGGACTAATAGGAATAGCAGTGAATTTTATTGAAAGATTGGTATGAATTCCCTGCAATTTTTCTCACTTTGCAAAGTCATCCAGCAGCGGGCCGGATTGGACCCTTTTGGCGGGCTGGTTCTGGGCCCTGGGGCCCTATGTTTGATTAGCAGACACTGAGTCAATACGACCTCAGTAATGGCGGAGTCGCTATGCTGTAACACACAAAGCGGTCACTGGATTCGTCTATATATTTATTTATGTTTTGCTCGTGGAGAGCTCTTGCAGTTAGTAAATGTGTGAAATTATAATACTGTAATAAGGTCAGGCTAAGCTCCATTCTAACACGCATTTAAGAGAGGAAGGTTTTCTGCTACTTTCTCTTTACACTTCTGACAGACAGCATCTGCTGAGGATGTTTGAGGAAATAATTATCAATTACCTGCTGCTATTCTGCTGTCTGAACATGTTACCTACCAACCTACCACCCAAAGCCGAGTCTCTGGCATATGCGGATGCTTTAAAGTAGGCATCAAGGGATGTGTATTCTGAAGTGCAACATATGACCCGACTGCATCCTGGGTGCACACAGCGCGTGGGAAACTTCAAGCCTAACCAGAGCGAATACATCTTCAGACTTTTCCAACAAAAGAAACAGCCGCTGTGAGTCGATGCTCTGGAATTGAACCGAGTTCTGAAGCTGAAAACTGGAAAATACATCAAATACAGTTTGACATAGGTGCTTGACGTCTTTGGGTTTGCCTGCAGCCACTGAGAACAATACTGTATTCTGCTGTATTGACAGCAGTATTCCTACCTTTTCTACCTGTCCAGGGGCTTCAGAATGGCGAAGAAGTCACTGCAAAACTAATGCTGCGCTGTATATGAAGGTACTGCTATCAGGAAATAAAGTGTGAAGGACGGATTTGCATTTCGCTAAAGCTGCGAGGAACATATTTCACCACATCTGTCATTCCCCTCTCCTCCATATGTTTGAAATCAGTTTAACACTGCGAGTGAGACCGCTGCTGTTTCACTGTGAATCCTGTCGGTATTTGTGCAGAGGCGTCCAGTGCATTTGAGTTGAGAGAGATGCAAATGTTCATGGAAGTGTAGGAAGATAAATGTGCAATTAAATTCACTACAACTACATTTTTTGAAAAGGCAATTGTCCTACATATTCAGCTAAAGAGGGCAAAAAAGACACACTTCCAACTGTTAAAGTGAGACTAAGTAACATTTTAACCACTGTGGCTACAAGTTACAAATACAAATACTCAGTCAGGTCAGTTACACAGCACTATCAACCGCAATTTTGCTAAGATTAGCTAACATTTAGCACCATTAGCTACTGGCAAATACCAGACCGAGAAAAGGTTGTATGTGCATAACCCCTGAGTATATTGAATTGAAGAATTTTATCTCTAATCATTTCTACTTTTAATAAAAAGAGAATGTGATTCTCTCAAACGTTACTTTAAGGTCAGGCGGACTTGTTGAAAAGAACCGAGAGTGACCGCTTCGATTGAGATTTCACATGTAGGAGTGAGCTGTATCTCATAGCCTTGAGGACAGATTTGCAACTCCTCTTCCTCTCTAGCGAACACACAACCCATATGACTGGATCAGAGACCTTTTCAGGGCAACAGTCTTATGCTTTCAGCGCTGAAGAGGAAGAAATAGTTTATTGAAATGACTCGCGGTCACTGAAGCCTGAGGCTATTTAGAGTTCGTATGCAGAACACTGGCCGTGCTCTGGGCTTGAGGTGGAAGACTGCCCTGCGAAAAGCAGTGGACGATATACCTTTGTGCCACTTGAAACTTTTTGTAGTTGCTGTTGTTCTGCTGCCCACGTAAAAAAAAAAGCATAATTGGGCATCAAGATCATGGTTATCTCTAAGCAACAGCTCCACTTTTAGAATATCTCTTGCATAAAGCAGAGGCAATGTAGTTATAATTGAATAGAACATTGATTCAATTCATTTTTGGAATGTGCGTATGCGGTTATTATGTTTAGTTTAGAAAGTATATCCACGAGTATATGTTTAAGGATATATTATTACAGCAATCACTTTCTATATATTGCCCTGGTTGAGTGTTACTGCTCTCTGCTGTGTTCTGCTCTGAAATACACATACTGTGTTGAGCTTAGGACAACTTTGTTTAACCTTTGTCATATCCAGAATATACACAGACCACAGTTTAAATGCAAAAAGAATGAAGTAGGATACATTATAATTCGGGCGGTCAAAGTTTTCAGGTTGTAGCGGCCTCAGTTTTAAAGTTATAGTGAAGATACTGTCATCATTTGACACTTGAAAAACCCATTTCAAAAATGTGTGATTAATCGCAGTTTAAATATTTAAATCGGTTGACAGCCCTAGTTATAATATTTTCAACTGGATCTGCGTATGTATTCTGTGAATCTATATGAAAGTATTTTGGAAAAAAAAAGAAGAACAACAATATCCATTAGTTTCCGTCCTCTGCGCAGTATGAAGCCGTATAGCTTAATGTTCTCCATAAAGTGACCCACACATGTACCATTAACACTAAATTGAGTACTCCCAGCCATTCCATTACTTTAAAACCCTACTTACCCTCCTAACCCTCATCGACATCCACCTGTGTGCAAAAAAGGAACCAAAAAAAAGTATGCATACATATGCAGGAGATGCCTTTGCATTCACACACACACACACACACACACACACACACACAAACTATTTTTAGGTGAAACAGTGCATTGTTTTTAAATACCGCTCCGCTGTAAACACATAAGCTCTGCATGAGCTGTTTAATTCTGGCGGAGTGCCAGCTATTGCGCCCCGTAATAATGTAACACAATGTGTTACTTCCAGAGAGGTGCACACGGATGAATTTTTTAAAGCCACCGAGGTAATGATTTTGCCTGACCAGCAGTAATAACCACAGAGTATTTATGAACAGAGGACCTCCTTTAATGCCACACTAAGTTGCATTAGAAATAAAAAAAAAAAAGGGCAGATCAAGGGGTTTAATGTGGGACTGTTATTCTTGTGCAGCAGTGTAAGTCAAGTGTGTGTAAGTAACTTTGCGGAACCCCCCGAGGGGTGAGAGTGCACGGTAGCGTCAGAGAATGGGGGCCTCCTCCCCTCAGTGCTTGTACTCTAACCAGGCATGAGACATTGGCCCTGACTGCTACCCACCCCTAGTCACGGTCACCACAAGTTAAGTGACCAATTCCAATGCATCGCCGGGGGCCAAATAACCGCTCACATCACTGGGAAACCTGAACATATGTGACATGCTCTTGAGCGAGTTCCGGGGCATACGGTTTGCCATTTGAACAGTAATCTTCCAAGGCGAGTTTTGTGTGAGCCTCGCCAAAGCGAATTGGTGTTTGCTTGTTTGCTTTTTGTGCGCGTTTGTTTCTGCTTGTAGGAACGAGAGATGGGGAAAAAATATGATGTGTAAAGAACGAGCAGCCCAACCCCTTTTTATAACGTGTCAACAAACAAACACATGACATGCAAATCAGAGAGATTGCCTGGTGCTCTGTAAATATTTGGCCTCTTGTACTGCTTCAAGCGTTCGCATGCTTTTTCCCCCTTTTGTGGTGCGCAGACAGACACTTACTGAAAGGTCAGTGGTTCAGTTTTCCTGTGGACATTCAGACTTGACATAGAGTACGTACTGTTCACACGTACGGCGGGGGTGAGGGCGTTTTGGGCTTTCATTTCTCACCTCCCTAATTTTAATTCTGGGCACAGGACTGCATTTATGGAAAGAGATTAGAGCCATGCTGATTTTTTTGTGTGCATAATCAGTTTTATATTCACAGTAGTTGTGACCTTATTACGGTGGAGGTGATTTCAAATTCACATCACACTACAGGTGGGAACATTACTTCTTTACCTCAGCAAAATGAGTACGAATTTCAGGGTCCATCCAAATCTACATTTGGGCTATCTCGGTAACGACGACAACAAATACGGCTCATTTGTTCCGCTTCATTCTGGCAGATAGTTATGCCAGCAAGACACCGAACCGATTGGTGTTGATTTAAGAGACTTGGCTATGAAGTATCCTTCTGTGGCTTAAAAAGCATCGTTAGTGTGAATAGAAGTATTAAGTATGAAACCAGTGGGAATTAGAGAAGAATAACACCTCTCCAGGCGGTGTTAGTTTCACTAGACAGGGTCAGTAATTTGATTTAACCATGCATGAATAATTTTTTAGTCAGTCATCCAGATGAAGAAAAGGAAAAAATCAGTGGGACTGTGGTAATCAGGGAACGTGCAACACAATGCCACAGATTCAGGTAAACAGGTACAATCCTCCTCAAGTGGCTCCACACCAGCCTCCTGCACTCATTTCAAATTTGACTAATTTTCCCTGCACTAATTAAGTCTCTGCAATCTGTAATGTTATTTTCTATTTGTTGCGTTTATATTGAACTTGTCTTTTCCCTGCCTGAGCAACCCTGTCTCCTACAAAATAACATTTCCATACAACTAAACTGCATTATGTTTTCGGGAAATGTATTTTCTACTGGATTACGCTCTCAGTTTTAGACAGTTTAAACGCATGGTTAACATTGTAAATTGTAAACAAAACTACTTAAAAACATCATGTTTTTTTTTTTAATTGAATTTATTGAAATAAGATAGTGTGCATTAATCAAGATATCAGCAATGTGCATCAATGTGTATATGCCAGAATTAGCACAATAGGTAAATTTCATCTGTAGTCCTATAAGGAAGATACTTACAAAAACCTAAAACTAAATTTTACAATTACAGGACACCTCACAGGACAGTCCACGACACATCACACAGAAAAGCTTTGTTTTTAGCCAATGTTTGAGGTTTTTTTTTAAAGGTTAAGTAGTGCTGGTAATATTTTAACAGGAATGTATGCCTCTAAAAGACACCGTCATTTGACTAGATTTAGTTCTACACCTAGGTACATTACAGTCTCCCCTAGTTTGTGGATAAAATCATTTAATGGTGGGGGGGTGAGCCCATTTAAAACTTTAAAAATTAGACCTACATCTGTGAAAGTTTGGTAACTGTCAATGTTTAAAATGTTCTACCTACTTGTGATATTGCAATAATGGAAATGAAAAGGTTTCCTGTCCAAAGTTTTGACTCTCTTCTTAAAGAGAGGCTTGACGGGTTTAAACGTGCTCTCTGTTGTATGTGACCAGGTTATAAAACAAGATGTGAGAAAATATCATTGCGTGCATGTAAGCTTTTGCTGACTGTGAAGTGAGAAAACGTCTTACATGACGGAAATTTGTCAGGTTGAACTTCAATATTTTTGAGATTTTTTTTAATTTTTTTTTTATGTTTAATGTTCCTTGAATGTAAGACTGGAGTCGCAGACTATACCAAGATTCTTAAATTGTTCCACCATATCAATTCTCTCTCCATTGACTAGTACACATGGTTGTTGTTGGCCCTCTGCTGGCTGGCGGAAGAAATATATGCATACAGTTTTTTTTTTTTATGTATTAAGGTGCAAACATGAGTTTTGAAGCCAGTGAGACACCGGTGCCATAGCTGCAGATAGTATAACAGCAGCGTGGCTTAAAATGACTACAAGCTTGAAACAAAACACAACAAAACTATTTCGTTGGGTTTAGACAACAAATTTACTTGGTTAGGTTTAGTAAAAAAAAACATCATGGCGTGGCTTAAAATGACTACGAAATTGAAACAAAACACAACAAAACTATTTCGTTGGGTTTAGGCAACAAAACGACTTGGTTAGGTTTAGTAAAAAAAACATCATGGTGTGTCCCTGGGTTCGAATCCAACCTGTGGCCTTTTGCTGCATATCAACACCTCTCCCTCCCCCTTTCATAACTATCTCTCTCTCACTATCAATAAAGGTGTTAAAAATAATCAATAAATAAATAAGTGAACGTTGACTTTCAGAGTCACACGGGACTCGAACATCGGTGTCAATTCATGGACATAATTCCCAATGCAGTTTTGTTGTATGGGAATGGCATTTTTAGGATACAAGGCTGGTCTGGGGTAGCTGAAAAAAAAGAAAAAGAAAAGATGCCTGATGTGATATACAGTATGTGTATTCTCCACGGGATAAAATTCCTGTGGCATTGAGGTAAAATTCTATATCACTAGACCTCTCATGGAAATAATGCCATCCCAATAGGGGTAAATCCGGGGACATTTCTGGGGACGGTGCCAGCTGGGGATAAAGCAGCAAATACAGACAGTGTTCCTGGAAAACTGGGGCATCTGGTTTCTCCAGCTAAAACTGCTTGCCTTGGTGTTCAGACCTCTGACTTATCCCTCCTGTGAAGCGCTCCGTCGGCTGCTGAGATAAAGCCTGGATCGGACAATTTCTCACAAATGAAGATATCTACAGCACACACATTATTTATTCAGTGCACCTTAAATCAAGATAATTCCTTCAACTGAAACTTTAAATACTCCACTCTACTATTTTAACACTTGAATTACTTTTCCCCCCCATAACTTCCAAGGCAGTAAGTGTGTATAATCCTAATCATATTTCCATTTTCCATGTGCCACCTGCAGGAGAGGAGGCGCTGACTATGTACCTGGCCAAAAACAAGCTAGACAGGAAGCTTGCCAACGCTACTCAGAACGTGGAAGCCCTTCATCAGCTGGCCTCGTCCTACTTCATCGACCGCGACGGCACGATGAGGAAGCTGCACGAGATCCAGATTTCCACCAATGCCATCAAGGTCGGTGCATTATTGAACGTGCAACACACAATGAAACACAGGGCGCATTACCTGAGAAATTATATTTCTTGTCATATGCAGAGTTCACACAGTCAATTTTATACATGCTGATTTCAGAATAATTTAAATACATTACATTTGTCTTAGACAATAGTATATATTATTACCATAGATGGCTTTTTTCAATATTCTTTGCTATTCCACCTTAATTAGACAAAAAAAAAACTCAAGTGACAAAACAACACAGTAGGTGTTTGTGAATGCCTGCTCTCCGAAACAACCTTTGTGAGTATTGGAATTAGTATTTAGTACTAATTAGTATTAGTAGAATCTGCCACCTTTATGGTAAGGTTATAGGCAACTGAATCTACATGGCTGAGGTTAGGGAAATATCACTTACACATTGTGTCTCGTAAACTGTGGTCTCTGGTGTCAAAGTCACTCTCTTTGTATGCCCAACCTTCCTTCTTAAGACTTCTTGCTACAGTGCTGTTGTACTTCTACCTTTGCTAATGAGAGAGCTTCTCTGTCTGGAGAACGTAAACATAGTGTAACCATCCTCCGCACAAACAACGCTAGTTGACAGATAAACACCTTATTTTCACTTCCTCCAGAGACAGATGGCAGGCTGTATAGTACAAATAAATGCAAAACAGAAATACATAGAAAGTGCATCCCACTGAATCCGCATTAGAATAACTTGTAAGGTAGCATTATGTAGATGCTATAGTATTTATACACAAACTCACAGAATTAACACATTTCGCAAATATAGAGGAGTAGGTGTGATGCTATACCGCAGGCTGCCGGATGTTAGCAGATGGATTGTGATACATGCATGTGACTGAATGGTAGTCTTTGTGATTCTACTTACATACCTCCTGTGTGCATATAGACGGGTTTCTGTGCAGCGTCATCACAGAGATGTGTGCGCAGCTATAGGGGGCAGAAAGTACAGCAGGTCCAGCAGAGCTCCGAGCTCCAAAACAGAGATGAGAAGGAGTTGTTGTGCAGAAAACTGCACCAACCGCAGAAAAGATGGATTGAAAATGTTTAATATTTCAAGGGGATCACATGCTTTTGCTAAAAAAAAACTGAAGGAGATTATGGATCCAGGCCTGATGGGTAAAAGCATTGTAGTTGAAGCAGCGGGAGGTCACACAGCTCCACAGATCGATAGAAATGAACTGATAAACAACGGAGTGATCTGCTCACACTCTAAGGAAATATTTATGTAAGGGATAATGTACAGCGAGCCGGTCATTGTGAAAGAATCCCTGACCGGCCGATTCTTTAAATAATGCCCTGACCGGCCGATTCTTGCTTATTACACGGCTTCTTACTTAAGAAATCAATAATTTGACTGCGTCTATAGCAACGGTCTGCTATACATAGCAACGGTCTGCTATACATAGCAACGATCTGCTATACATAGAAACGGTCTGTTATACATAGCAATAGTCTACTATACATAGCAACAGTCTGCTATACATAGCAACGGTCTGTTATAAAGAAATTACAGAACGCTGTGATTGACCAATCAGAATCGAGTATTCAACACAGCAGTTTAATGAATATATTTAGCGACTATGCCTTAAAATTCAAAAGTGATGCAAAACTACCTTACGGCTCTACATTTTTACATTTTGAAGGGAAGACGTTTGGTAAGCTAACAGTAGCCAATGTTCGTTTGAATTTGAAGCGAACATATCAGCGATACCGTATTGACTTTTCACCTGCCCGACATACAAAGAGGTGCTGTGTGTCTGGTTGTACTAATAACAGGACCAATATCCAAGTGTCTAGTTTTATACTATCGTTCTACCTAATGAGGAATAGCTAAGGAAAAAGTGTCTGGCGGAGGCCATCAAGAGCGACTCACGTAACTCGAACACCGACCGGAGTGTCAACC
The DNA here is from genome assembly GCA_916700815.1 of Helicolenus hilgendorfi. Classification (NCBI taxonomy): domain Eukaryota; kingdom Metazoa; phylum Chordata; class Actinopteri; order Perciformes; family Sebastidae; genus Helicolenus; species Helicolenus hilgendorfi. The sequence continues at coordinate 10,822 of CAKALG010030824.1, read as the reverse complement.
AAAGAGACATGCAGGTCCACCGAGTCAAATCACACTCATTTCTGATCTGACGTTACCCATTTCATAATAGGTGATAATAATAAACAAATCTCATACCAATACGTCATATGATAATGGTATCTGGTGGTCGGACTCTGAAGGGGGCCTATGGCAAGCCTAGACAGGATGTTCATTAGAGATGATTAGAGTCAATACTCTAATTCAATTTATCCCTAATTCTATATTTTGACTAATATAATTCAAACTTCTTTTGCCATTCTTGTGTATGGGGTTTGTCATTACAGATATCCACAATTCAATTGCGGGTCTCCATAGTGTGAATTGCAGATATCCACAACTGAATTGTGGATATCCGTAATTCCAATTTCAGATATCTACAATTTAAATCTTACTAGTCATAATTCCAGTTCAAGATATCTTCAATTCCTCCTCAACTGTTGATATCTACTTTGTCCTTTTTAGATATCTAAAATTAAATTTTCAGCAGTCAGAATGACGTTGTAGATATCTCAAACTGGAGTCACGGATAGTCAAAATGTAATTACAGATATCTTGAATTAAAGTTTTGACAAGGCGAAATGACGTTGCAGATATCTGTAATTCCGTCAGAATTCCGCCATACGACAGAAAAAAATATAAAATGTTACCAGTAGGCGGTGCTGGAAATATGCTTACCATGAACATTAACAAACAGGAACAGGGCACATAAATTTAGACATTTGGAACAAGTAGTATATCTTGTTTTTTTTCTGCTGAAGACAGTCTCCTCTTTCTGTTCTGGCTGTCAAACGAAAAAGCTGTGTGAGTCTACTGACGCAACAGCTTGCCAGTTGTGGTCATTCACATGCTCATTCACCCAGGGATACCGAGGAGAGGGGGGCCAGGGAAAGCAACTGTAAAGTATAAATAACACAGAGTAAAACCACATAGGTCAGAGTTTTGGAAAACCCCTCTCTCTTGTGACCGTGTTCCAGTAATTAGCCCGAATGTTCCTTCTTGTCTCAGGTGAAGAGGGAGGCGGTGTCAGCTTGGAATAAACTTCAGCTTTAAAAAGTCATGCTAATACAGTAACTAAACACAAAATGACTCTCTCTCTCTCTCATTATTTATAATAATAATCATAATAATGGTAATAATAATAATAATGCATTGAACATTGCGTTCTACTTTGTGCCAGCTGGAGTTGTTATAATGGCATTCAGACACACAAATCAAATTATTGTTGTCAGCTGATTATTAAACCCACTCTCATAATGTCAGACATGTAACAACTTCTACTGTTTTTTTTCTTGTTTTTCTGTATGTCCACCAAACATTTTAACAAATGCTTGCTAAAATGAAAGCACTTAAACCTGCAGTAGGCACATAATTTTCTTCATTATTGGGCAAAAAATTCATAATAACCTTTCAGCATACTGTAATTCAAGTGTTGTGAGACAAAACTAGACTTCTGCTCCTCCTCACGGCTCTGTTTTCAGGCTTTAAAAAATCTAGCCTGTGATGGGAGACTTTGACCAATCACAGGTCATTTCAGAGAGAGAGCATTCCTACTGAGCATACCTATTGGCTGTGATCCGGCTCGTGGGTGGTGCTTGGTGTTTCCTCAACCGATCTAAACATGGCTGCCGGGTCACAAACCTTCTAATTTTTTTTTACAGATAAACAGTATTCAATTTAATTCAGTTCAATTCAATTCAATTCATTTTTATATAGCGTCAAATCACAACAGAAGTTATCTCAAGACGCTTTTTATATAGAGCAGGTCAAGACCGTACTCTAGAGTTTAGAGACCCAACAAGAGATCCCACCAAGAGCATTGCATTGGAGTGCGCTGTAGCCAGGAAAAACTCCCCGTTTAGCGGGTAGAAACCTAGAGCAGAACCGGGACTCTGGGTGGGCGACCATCTGCCGCGACCAGTTGGGTTTTGAAAGAGAGACAGAGAGAGAGGGGGAGACAGAGGGGGTACACTACATGATGTTTCTGAAAACATTTGAGGAGAGGAATAGGCATTACAGTAACAGAATATTTATTCATATTTGATCAGCGCTGCCTAGATTGACCGTTTGATCGGAGTTCGCAAGTGATTGACAGCCGGCTCAGAGACAGCAGGCTTCAGCTTGGCTTTGATTGGTTGTTTTCCTCCAGTCACAGAGGCACATGATTTCTTTCAGATTATCTGTCTCATGCACTACTGTCAGGACATGGTGACCGTTTTATAAAAATAACTTTTTTCAATCATATTTGTTCCAATTCTACCTACTGCTGCTTTAAGACATTAAGAAAGTCGCTTTATGAAGTATTGAAACAAAGCAGCTCCGGCCCCACATAGTGCCTAATAGCGAATCACTCCTATAGCAAACCGGCAGGGATGAGCATTACAATTCAATGTGTGTACCTGTATAATAAATAAATAATACTGCCTAGGACAACATCCCCTGTCTGCTACGACCTTGCTCAGTTTGCGATGCAATACATGAGCATGCAGCAACCAAAAAAAAAAGTTGGAGTGAATGTGCAGCACAGCTTCTGGGATGTTTTGTTGCGTGAAGATGTCAACTTGATTAACAGGTCAGGCAGTTCAGCAGCAAAGACTGTTTGCTTCTATTATGCTCCCAGTATGTAGGTGTAGGAACCCGGATAACCCCAGAGGAACCAAGCGTAGATTACTGACCGTGAAATGCATCAGTGCATTTCTAGTGTTATTCCACCCAAGGTTGTTCTCTTATAAGCAAATATGCCAAAACACATGCACAAAAAATGATATGTCAATGACTGTATAGTGACAAATAGAACATGCTCGCTAGGAAAATGTCATTCTCTCCAATTTCTCTTTTCCTTTGCCATCATGCCTACAGTATGTTGGTGTGCACTGCTGCTGCAATGAAACCAACTCTTTGCTGTGGATGAGTTGAAAACATACCACTTTATGAGCTTCACTATTCCTTATGGGTGTAAGAAAATATAAAAAATATCGATAGTTTGCATGCAAAGATGAACTCAGTCAATACTATGCAGATTTCATATGGTGATTTGTTCTTTATGCTATGATAGATTTCTTAAAATTAGATATTAAAACAATCGCAATACATTGCAATATATTGAATCATAACCCCCTATATCGCGATACATATCGTATCGCCAGATTCTTGCCAATGCACAACCCTGTTCCTTACTCTCAATAACACAGAATTCAGGAAAGGACAATAAGACAGTTGTGCAGTAAATGGGGAAAAAATATTTTAAAAGGAGCAGGTGGGAGTGAATACATTACAGCACACACGGTTGAAGCGTCAGTACCAGAGAAGCTTTGTGTTGATATGGAAACAGAGTCAGAGAAAAAAAAACCTCCGCCAACAAAGCTGCAGGTAGAATTGTGTTACCTGCCACAGTCAAATTTGACCTAGACTGAGCTGAGTTAGAAGGTGTTAATTTCAAGCCCTGCTGGGCATAATTATTTATACTTCTCTGGTTTCTCTTCTCTCCGAGTCTCCAATCACACAATTCCGAGGCAGAAAACAGACTGCAGGAGCGAAAATAGGCCGCACCACAGAGAGAAATTGGAATGCCACATGATTGTGTAGACTTTCGTCCTGCTACACTGCATCACCTCCCGTATTGTAATGATCGCAGTAAATGAAGATCATCTAAACTCTACTACTTGAGTCTGACTTCAGACTGACTGATTTTGCAATTTGGGCTCAGGAGCCCCCATTTGAATATCAACTGAAGTCCTGAACATTGACAAAAAAAAAGAAAAGTTTGAGCTGAATGACATTTTGACATGTGGTTAAAGGAACAGTGTGTAACATTTTGGGGGCTCTATTAGCATAAATTGAATCTAATATTCATATATAAGTTTTCATTAGTGCATAATCACCTGAAACTAAAAATCGTTGTGTTTTCGTTAGCTTAAAATGAGCCCTTCATATTTCCTCCTCACGGAGTCCGCCATGTTGCTCCGCCATATTTCTACGGCAGCCCAGAACGAACAAATTAAACTCCAGCGAGAGCCTTTTGTGTTTTTACATTACCTGAAGCCCACCGTGAAACTGCGGTAACATGAGGCGCCATCTGATCTGTTGCTCCTAAAGTAGTGTTATTATGGGAAGGATCAACATCTCCCAACTCGTCAAATACCGCCACTTGATCAGTGCCCCTTTGCATCGGAGACCGACGTACAGGGTGCCCCTCTTGTGTTACTTTTGCACTGACCAGGGACAGTGTGTCAATATACGCTCTTTACATGCATAATGTCCTTTCAAGATAAACTTCCGTTTTCACAGGAAGTTAGGTTTGGGCAACATAACCACTTAGGTAGGGTTAGGAAACGGTCGTGGTTGACGTTAACGTGACAAGCGACTCACAGGACTCACGGGACAGACGATACCAAACGACTCACGTGACTGATGTGAATAAATAAGTCAACGTTACTTGTAGTTTCAACCTGGGCACAAACAGCGGCCTCCTCGTTGAAAGTCTTGTGTTTGTTTGACCCATCCACCACCCCTCCCACCCGTCCTTAGCAGACTCTCACGCCATTAATACTACATCAGCTGCTTAGACCATCCAATAACGCTACGGGTGGGTTTACATTGTTCGTCACAAACTGTTGCTATAGGGTGCCTGTGTGCGTCGGTTTCCAATGTCGAGTGGCACTGACCAAACGGCGATATTTGACCCGTTTGGAATAGGTTGTTAGGATGGCCTCTTAGCGAGGCGAATGGCGTTGCCACAGTTTTGCAGTCAGCGGCTCACGTTACCGCTGTCTTGGAATGGAAAGGGGGGAGTGAGCGGAGGGGTACTCAGTTGGTTGCAATCTGCAACCACAACACTAGATGCCGCCAAATCCTACACACTGTACCTCACACATCTGTTTGATGTAATTTGGTAATCTGATCTGGGGACTGCGAGTTTCGTATTATTGAAACGTACACGACAAGAAGGTTTATATTTTTTTACTATTAGCATCAGCATCAAAATACAATTTTAAAGTGCAAAAATGCCAGAAAAGTCTCATAAGTCGCCGTAGATTAATGGGTTATATCATTCATCCATCCCTGCATGAAGGCTGCGTGAAGTTTTTATTTTCCATTCAAATGAATTCAGCTGTCTGGAGGCATCAGAAATTGTAGTTTTACTAAATTGAAAAAAAGCACATTATGAAAGCAAAGTGCAGTTACAGAACTCGAATAAATTGCGGGTAGCTCATTTAATTAAATCATGCACAATCAGCACCAGGCTGTTGCAAAAAATAACCATCCAAACTGCTTGGTTATTTTAGGTATTCTATCCAAACTGCTAGTTCTTTGCTGTGCAGATCAGCAGGAAGTGTAGGCATCCTGGAGGACAACAGAGATCCATGAAAACTAATTTAACCTTATCTCTCCTCTCTACATCACCAAACATCCTCAGGACTGGCCATTATGTCAATGTTTTTTTTCCACGTCTTCATCCCAGGCACACCTGATGCCCTTCTTGCCAGTGGGTTTGGCAAAGTAGCATTGATAAAATGCATTTTTAATTTCAATGAACAAAAAGATGTCACAGAACAGAACCATTGCTTAATGCGGGGATAGGCGGTATATTTTTGACATCATTGCGCAAAATTCCATAGTAACCTTTAAGCATATTGTAATTCAAGTGGTCTGAAAACTCCTCTTGGCCTTGTTTTCAGGTTTTAGAAAATCTACGGATTTATCAATCATTTATCATTATTGTTTCATAGATGGAGAGAAACTATTGCTAATAGATTTGTCTTCTGAAAGGCCCACAAGTTTGCAAAGAAAACAGGACAGTAATATAACGGCATCAGGATCACAATGATGATCGGGATGATGTTTGAAATGAATGACTAGTACTTGTATTGGTTACTGTATGAAGCGCGTCCTCTGGTGGGAGGGGCTTGGGACAGAGAGGGGAGAGAGGAGAGCTGCTAGATGTGGGCTGTATTTCCAAATTCTGCTGTTTATTTTTGCTTTTTTGTCCAGAAAACTGCCTACCCTGGGGTACCTCTTGAATCACATTATACTGAAAGGTTATTATGTATAATTTGCCTAATAAAGCCAAAATAAACTGCCTCCCCCAGCTTAAATTAAACTGTTAAAAAGTAAAGGAAGTGGACAATAAGCTAAAGAGGACCTATTATGCCTTTGTGCTTTTTCCTTTTCCTTTCATGTCTTATATTGTTGTTTTTTGCATGTAAAAGTTCTGCAAAGTTACAGAGCTCAAAGTGCATGCCAAAGAGTTACTCTCCCCCACAGAAACACCGTTGAACTAACTGAAAGCCTTGCTTGACGTCCCATCTTTTCTTACGTAACGTGGTGATGTCACCAAGTAACACATTTGCATAATACCCGCCTATAGCGGCTAGTCTGGCACGCTCTCAAACAAAGCTAGTTAGAGCGGAGATGGAGCCCGAAAAGTATGGTTCGGTCGACCAATCGCAACAGTTTGGCCAGCTGACCAATCAGAGCAGACCTGGCTTTTGGATGCAGGAGCTCAAACAGAGCGTTTCAGACAGAGGGTGAACAGAGGTGCTGCGGCACAGCCGGTATGAGACAAATAAAGTGTTTTTTGAACATTAAAGCATGTAAACATGTTGTAGTAGAAACTCTAAATACAAATATGAACACAAAATAAGCATAAGCATAGGCCCTCTTTAAAGTTAACTTTTTCTTTTGTTTCATTACTTAATTCATTTTCTGTTTAGTATTATACAACACGTCGCTTGCATGGCAGGATGATGTATTTTATTGCTTTTGAAGGCTTCCTTTTGGTGTAGTCTCGGAATAGTGTTGACATTTTTGCAAGTCTGAAACTCTCACAGCTGCTGCCATGCACCTGTGCATGCACACACCTGCACAAAAAAAAACTCCAATCCAACTCTCCCATACACCTCCACCAATGCTCCACCTCCCCTTCTTCATTCAAGGAGCCCCCTTCCTAGCTTTTAGTTGTCGTGAGTGACAAGTGGATTAAGGGGCTCTGGCAGATGAGACTCCAGGTAGCAGGAAGTCAACCATGACAAAATTAAGCAGACCTGACAGTGGGTGCTGAGTCAGTTTCTGAGGAAAGGGAGGCAGGAGGTGTTGAGAGGAGAGAGTATCTATACAGCACACTCACACACACACACACACACACACACACACAAAGTTACTGCAAAGCTGAGTGGACTGCGTGTCTCATGCTGATCAAGGCCGATGGACCTGAAGCATATGTCAAGAGGTGAGGCTTTGTCTGAGTTGGAAACAAGGGCTATAAGGGATGGATTGGTGATTGAGTATATCGGTGAGTTAGTTAAAGGGAAGGCAGGCATGCAAGATAGCTTTCACCTATCGGGTATAGTATCCTCTGAGAGTTAGTAATGACTTGTTTGAAACTCACAATGAATGGCTCTTTCTCTTCTAACAGGATGGAATAGTAGTTTAATAGGCTTGCTCTATCAAGTGAAACAAACATTGCTGTGTACACATACTGTAGGGCATAAAGTGGGTAGTGTACAGTACAGTGGGAACGACTGCTCACTTATTGTGTTTGGTGTCACTTTTGTTTCATAACTCTGTATTCTTCAGGACAGAGGGCGTGGTATGCTGTACAGATTTATGATATCGGTCTATATAAATAAAATTGACTAAAATTGAAACATACCTTGGAAGGAATGGGATTAAGAATACATAATCATACTGAATCAAACTAAATGTTGATGATGTCTCTTATATTGAATTCAAGTTTTTTTCACAACATGTTGGACTCCGTGAAGAGGACCCGCTCCTAGATATGAAGGGCTCATCCTAAGCTAACGAAAACGCAATTCTTAGTTTCAGGTGATTATACACTAATGAAAACATAGTCATGAATATTACATTCCATTTCTGCTAATTGATCCCTCGAAATGCGACACACTGGCCCTTTAATGATGCACACTTTCAGGCTTAATTACTGACTAAAGCTTAGTGGTAAACTGCCCCAGGGGCCCTGGAAGCTCCAGGTTCAGTGTGTGTGTGTGTGTGTGTGTGTAGTTGCTCTTTGGTGGTTTGATTAACAAAAGCAATCATAAAGCGCCTTAAAGGTGAAATGTGTAAGATGTGACCAGAATTTTAGTTTAAAACATCAAAAAATTATCAACAGAATGTGACGTTACAGTGTTATTGTTACACCAAAGACGTGTTGCGGAGATATCTACTGAAATGGGAACGCTAAACAGGCTAACACTGGCCCGTCCTGTTTTGTTGTTCCTTGAGAGGCGATATAGAGTCACTTAAGCTTCCAGTTTGCCCTCAGTCCAGAGGACGAAGAATTAGAGCTGCACTAGGGCTTGTCAATAAAACACCCGTGGTCCGTGTGCATTTCGATGGTTTGTTTATTGGATTAATTCCAAAGTGGCAGAAACGAGAAAACGTCTCGCACCCTCGCTTCGTCCTCCCCTCCGCCAGGAGACAACGTCACAGAGAGTAGAGCGTGCACCAGCTCCAGGACACGGACGGCCCTCTGTTAGCAGTTATAGCTCCGGGAGACTCCCCACAGGATCAGCAAACTTTCTGTTACACAGTTTAGACCCAGCGCTCCACCACCAGCCCGCTTTTACTCCTGGCGCCGGGGTTCTTACCAGATGAATCTGAGTCGCTACAGCCGCTAACGGAAGTTCCTTTTCCTGGAGCCACTGCACGCTGGACTCTCAGCGAAGCCTTCCCACATCGGTGGGGAGAACGAAACACAGATGGCTGACGTAAACTATAGACCGACACCACATGTGAAGATTATACGTTAACAATGTTATTTTGTCTCTCGGAGTTTCAGCAGTTTGGTCGAATTTTGCGTATTCTTGCCCTGCTGTTAGTAGTGCTGTCTGTGAATTTAGATTGTATGGACCCAGCAGTAGAGCAGTAGAGGTTAAATGCTGCCCCTATGTCTTTGGAGCATGTGACTAGGCATTACACAGTGCACCTTTAAAATGAGGACTAAATCATTATATAATCCTAAAGTCCAGTCTCATACGGGGCCCAGTTTCAAAATTGTGTTTGTTTTTTCAGTTTATATTGTGCTTACATGATGTATATTTTTAGATACATTTGTGTTTAATCAAATTGCCACAAATAAATGAATATAAAGCAAACGAAGAAGCCAGTATTAATCAGAATCCATTATGGTCATTGGGAACTATTACATGTTTTTTCACTAAAACAAAGGGGGCGAACATACTTTGGTGACTACAGGCAGAATAGTGAAATGTGGAAAATAGGGAAAAGGGTGAAATAGGGTTAAACACATTGTTAAGGAATATATTATCGGAGCACAGAGTTGGCGCAGCCTTCAGTAATGGCCAATCACATTAACTCTTCTCATCTCATTTAAAAGCAGCAGACAGTTTTGTAATGCGCTGGGATTAGAGTCCAGGGCACCTTCTCCTCCAAAAGAAAACTGTCTCCTGTCCTCTATATTATAATGTGCATTGCATAAAACTTTGAGAGAGCCACATGCATGGCTCTAAGTAATTATGCTGATGTGCACTAAGGACGATTTTGCAAAGGCTGGTGCTGGCTGTGTGAGATGAATTCAAGGTATACGCACGTAATTGTGCAGCACTTTTCATAAATATCACATTCCTCAAATTACAGGCGCCATATTGATGCACACACTGTGTAATTGTGTCGTCAGATGTCAAATAAGAGTTGAAAGAACGGAAATTAGCGGCAGAATGTGTGCAACAAATATATAAATAAAATATCTTCAATTTGATTTAAAGGTCCCATATTGTAAAAAGTGAGATTGTCATATCTGTTATATTATAAAGCAGGTTTAAGTGCTGTAGAAATACTGTGAAAGTATTAAAACGTTCAATATACAGAGAAATACGCACAGCCTGTATTCAAAAATTGTGCGTTTGAAACAAGCCATCAGGATTTCTGTCCATTTGTGATGTCACAAATATTCAATATTTAGACCATTACACGGTTTTAAACGTAAACATTCTTAAAATATGTCCCAGTTTATTTCCGGTTGGAGAGTATGTAAATGACATCAGCCGACAGGAAGTAAACATGGACCCAAACTGTTGCCAAGCAACGCAATTACGTTGCAATTACGTTGAAATGAGCTAAAACGGAGCATTTCAGACAGAGGATAAATACAGCCATATTCAGGCAGACAGTATGAGGAAAATAAAGGGTTTTTTTGACACAGCATGTAAACATGTTCTAGTAGAAACACAAAATACAAGTATGAACCTAACAATGAGCACAATATGGGACCTTTAATGTTTAAATACTCTTTAAAATGTGCATAACTGTCAGATATACCATCACCAAAGATAGTATGAGGCTAAACCCGCGTTCCCGTATCTGTCTATAAATAAAGGCAGCATAAATTGCAGTTCTCCAGTCACGTCGGCAGCAGACAGACAGTGATCAGAATGTGCAGAGGAAGCAAAGTCCAGCAGAAGGCATGGATCTATAAACACAGAGAACAAGGGCTTTGCTCCTCCAATATTGATTCAGCACGGCTGTGAGACCTGCTTTGGAGTGCAAACTTCCAATCAGGATGAAAAACACGTGTCAATACAGCAGAAATGTTTCAGACATTTAGACATTGGAAGTCAGGTCCACTTTGTTCCACTGAAATGTTTTGAGAGGCGAGTGTAACGTTGGCCTCGTGATTAGCTCATTTACCAGCTTTCTAACAGGTTTTTACTAGCATTTTGCATAATAACACACACACATAAATGCTTTCATTGACATTTTTTAATATCTTTAAATTATTCTGAAGAATAAAAAAATATATATATTTACAAGTATTACATTCAGTACTTGTAATGTAGTAGTAATA
>CAKALG010030823.1:0-22546 GCA_916700815.1 Helicolenus hilgendorfi | reverse complement strand
GAGAGGTTTTCTAAAAAGACTTTGGTGGTTGGAATCACTACCGCTTTTGTCCACAGGGACCGCCAAAATCCAAACTAATTTAAAGTTCCTCATAGTCGCTTTAACAAAGAAATCACTGTTGCTTCTATATGCTACAATGGAGGAAGACTGTCAAAACAGTGAGTGCAAAAGACAGCTAGTATAAGAGATTTATAAATTGGATATAAGGTAAATCATTAGCCTGTTGTGTTTTATCAATCAGACTGAATGAAAACAAACAGACATCTATTTATATTGAAACTGACTGTGGAAATCGATTACGTAAGCACAGTTATTGTTTGGCTTGCAGTATACTACAGTATGAGCAGTTTTTACATTGTGAGGAATGCGCGGCTCAATTATGTCTAGTTGAAGAAATCCAGAGTCGAGTCATGTCTGATTTAGGAGATGCAATATGATGGAGAGAAAGAGAGGGGGGTGAGGAAGAGGACAGAGATTGGACTGAAGGGTATAAAAAAGAGAAGCAAAGAAAAGAGGGATTGCAAAAAAAGACAGAGAAGTTGGAGTCAAAGAGATGGATGGGGAGAGAGGATATGAATGAGAAGTGCAAGAAGGTGTTTTGTAAGAGAAGGCTCATAAAGGATCTTACCAAAATGCCTGTGACGTTAAGAGTCCCCTTATGGCTGCTTATTTGAAAGCCGATGCTGCTGATATGAGGCTTCAGGGGAGACGTACAGTTGGAAGTTGATGCTGAACAGTTGATGAGCTGTCGGAGCCGACTAGGCAGTCAGGCTACGGTTGTTGTTGTCAGGACCAATGTGATCTCATCCTTAGCCCAGTCGTGGATTTACAGTACATGTGGTTTTAAACCCAACATCTGAGAATTTGCCAGAAAATTTCCCCCGAGAGGGAATTTTCTCTTTGACTTAACGTTTGATGATGCGTGCCAAGCTACATAAAATGCAGTTTTTCAGTAATGCCGAGATACAGTGTCCAATTCATGTGTTTGGATGATGCTGAAAAACAAAGACAGAGCAAAGAACATAGAGATTATTTACTGGACATGAATCTCAAACAGAAGCAATAATGTGCCTTTAACTAATTTGATATGGTATATGGAGCTTTCAGGATAATCAAGCTGCTGTTAAGTCATTACATGTTTTTTTTCCTCACAGGAAAAGTGACCAAATATTGTGCCGAATTTGGTAACTGGGTCCAGACTGGGTCCACTTGTCAACCAGCTTCAAAGAACAAACTAGAGGTATTTGGTATTAGCTTTTTCCCTGTAAGTAATGGAAGAACAAGCTGAAGCTAGTCTCAGCTGCTCTGTACACTAATTTGTTTTTTTCTTAGAAGGAAGTCCCTCATTCTTTAAGGGATGCTGCCGGAGAGCTGACCACGGAGCCCACAGAGGTTGACGCAGAAGAAGGCGGTGTTTTGGAAAAGATTATCCTCGAGAATAAAAAGAAATGCTCTGAGAAAGTGAAGCAAGATCCACCTTATAACAAATCAGGTAGCGGTAACTCTAGTTTACTATTTTATTATGTATTAACATGATTTGTACATGTTACATAGTTCTCATTGGAAAAACTTATGAACAAGATGTTTTTGTGTGGTGGTGGTGCTACAGGGCTGTACTGCAGTCGTGACTGGGATGGCTGGCTGTGCTGGGACGACACTCCAGCGGGAACCATCACCTCCCAAAACTGCCCAAATTATTTTGGCGACTTTGACCCCACAGGTGAGCAAACAAGAAACTCTGTTGATATCTTGTTACCCTCACATGATGAATACACCTTTAATCCTCTGCTGACTGAGAAATTGGACTTAATCACATAATTGCTCTTACCAGAAAAGGCAACCAAGTACTGCGGAGAGTACGGTCAGTGGTTTCACCATCCGGAGTCCAATAGGATTTGGACCAACTATACACTCTGCGTAACCACCCGTGAGAAGAGACTGAGGGTAAAATATCGTTGATGAAATAAACTATCCATTGTGTATTTATTTTACAGATTATGCATACAGGTTCAATACCGATTGGTTTTCCTGCAAGTTCAGGACATATGCCCCCCTTTGTCTGCAATAATAGAATAATAGGTATTTAGTTTCCACTATTCAGAACATATACAGGATAATTAATAGCATTGGGATCTCAGGGGGTCAGCGATACACACATCTGTGGTACAGTATAAACACACTATAGAGATACAGGTCATGTAAAGGTTTGTACTCAAGGCACATAATGGGAGCAGTATCTTTTGATCGGTAGGATACTAAATGTTGAACATTAAGGTAGCACTTCACAATTGTGAAAAAAACATTTGTCTGCTGCAGACGCAAGTGGTACTCCCAGCATGGGTGGGCAGCTGGTGAGGGATCGACATTTTATACTGTAATAGCCCCTCTTTCTGGTTGGTCTGTACACGATAGCCGTGTTTCCATTCAACTGTCAAGTGAAATTTAAGCAAACTTTTGACATGTAGTAATAAAAGAAAATGCAAATTAGGCCCATTTCCATTAACTGGTTTAGAGCGAATAAACTCTGCCACAGGATAGTTTCCTCAGAAGTTGGCGCTATAGGCTACATGGCTGTATTCCACCAGTAAACAGATCTTAGAAGGCTTGGCCATCCAACCCATCTACAAGAGAATAATGGAGAGAGGTTTTCAGGAATTTGTTTCAATTGTTGTTTAATGTCAGTTAGTATTGGTCATGTTTCATGCTGTCTGGAGACAAAGACCAGCATTCGCACATGGGGAATTTCTGAGAAGATGCCAACAGTAGAAACAGCTGAGTAATCATGTGGAAATATGTAAATATATGATAAATGTTCGTCAGAATTTATTCGGGAGAGGATTTTCCATAACACATTTAGTGCATTAACTCTTTTTTGACAGAAGTGAAAACCACCAAACTTTTTTTTCGCAATTGAAGAAGTTTTATCGACTTTTTCCCATTAACATAGAGCTTTTCAAATGCAATACTTCAAAATTCGAATATGTGAATGGAAACACGGCTATTGTCTCTGTCTATGCAATGAGTCCTCCAACCTAAAAAACAAAATTGTTTTTTTTATTACTGCTTTCTAATGCAGGATGACAACCGCTCCACCTGTCTTAATCTTTGCTAAGGCGCTGGAAAAATCAATGAGTCCAAAAGATGATAGAAAAGATATCCGCACACTTAGATCTATGCAGTATTCCACTTTATTCTAAGCTTTCGGTCTGTCACACCTTCATCAGAGCATACGTCTTATCACTGCTTTCTAAAATGACCTACAATATAATAGTGTTTTCTGACTTGGCACAATCATCTGTAACGTCTGTACGACGTTGTCTGTGAGTGCCTTCCAAAACCGTTGGATGTGGTCTGCTTTGGAAACCGGATGTGAACAGTCGTCTCCTGTACAAGGGATTATTTGAGTCACACTTTTGGGTGATTCTCAATTTGTATATACAATATTATGTAATGTTGAAACATCAATTTTTGTTTTTTTACAGAAACTGAAAATGCTTGAGAATGAATACACATGCCTCCTGAAAATAGATCGAAACCCACCTTCTAACAAATCAGGTACTGATACCGTCTACTGTAAATCTGTTTGAGAAGTTTCATGAAGGTATGACCAAGAGGCCTGTAAACATTTGTCATCATGTTTTTGTGGCTTTGTTGTCGTTACAGGGCTGCACTGCAGTCGTAACTGGGATGGCTGGCTGTGCTGGGACGACACTCCAGTGGGAACCATCGCCTCCCAGAAGTGCCCAGATTATCTTTTTGACTTTGACCCCACAGGTGAGCAGTGTGCCGCAAGAATTTTGCTTTTGTTTTAAAGGTCTGCTGATATCTTGTTAACCTCTTCTGACTTTATTTTCCTGTATTTAAAAAAGATGGACTATAAAGTTGCTGTGAGGATTTAATTAGTAAATCTAATGGGATTGGAGTTCATGGACACAGCTGCACAGATTTAAAGAGGAGTGGGAATTTGGAGAATGTACAAAATACACTATATTTATTTATGACATAATTGTTCTTTATAGAAAAGGCAACTAAGTACTGTGGAGAAGACGGGCAGTGGTTTCACCATCCAGAGAGCAATAAGACTTGGACCAATTATACACTCTGTGCTGTCACTAAGGAGAGGTTGAAGGTAATGTTTCCTGATATGCTGTAATAACTATGCATCCAAGATTTATTGTGCAGATTATGCATAGAGCTTCTTGCTAATAAAGGAATAATTATCTCATATATCAATTACTCACCATGTGTTACCTTGAATTCTTGAAGAAAACTCGCATTTTTCTTGCATGCCTCCACTTGTGAATGGAGAATCCAAAAACAGAGTAAGTCCTTGACAAATTGATGTAAATGGAGGCCAGGTTTAACGAGAGCAAAACTATATCAAAACATCCAACTTTGATTATACCAAACAAGTTGTGTGAGAGTTTGTAAACACATTTTTAATATAGTTTTGCTGTTAAACCTGGCCTCCATTTACTTCAATTCAGCAGGGATTTACTCTGTTTTTGGATTCTCCGTTCACAGTGAGTAATTGATATACAAATGGTCATTTTGTGGATGAAGTATTCCTCTAAGTTTACCAATACTGCTGTGGTTTTCTGCAAGTTTGGGAGGAAATCATACAAATGTAGTATATACATATCATAAGCTGTGTCAGCCATACAAAGAGGTATCATGGATGTGGAATACATAGCCTGAAAGGAAGATCTGCTAATACTACTCAGAGCTGGAAAAAATACAAAATACTGCATTGTTTTTTGTGGAAAAAATAATTGTATTTATATTGTCTCTGTCAATGAAAATGTATGTGATTTTAAATAGGATGAGTTCATTAATAATACAGCAATTGACGAGCAAAATGAGCATTTTCAGTATAATATGATTTGAAAATAGTACTCCCATAGTTTCTTTCTTCCTTTCTTTCTTTCTTTTTTGTTTTTCTTTCTTTCTTTCTTTCTTTCTTTCTTTCTTTCACTGTCAACAACAGACGTACAGGAGAAGCATATTCTTGTACTTAAAAGAAGAATTTCTTCAATTGTGTATCACGCCTCTTTTTCCATAGCCTCACTGCCCTGCTCCGTCCTGATTGATAATGACTGTGTATTTATGTGTGCGTGTGTGTGTGTGTGTGTGTGTCACTAATGAAGGCAGCCGCCCAGCTCTCAGTGGACACGGAGGTAGAGTTTGCTGATGAGGCCACAGTCAGCCCCATGGTCAACCCAGAAGAACAGGATATTGTGAGGAAGAAAATCCTCGACAGCCAGTACAAATGCTTCGAGAAAATGAATCGAGATGCACTTTATAACAAATCAGGTAGAGATATTATCTACTGAGACTCATCATGGCTGCTTCTCCTCTCCGGATGTTTAACTCTCTGTGTTGCTATGTTACAGGGCATCACTGCAGTCGTAACTGGGATGGCTGGCTGTGCTGGGAGGACACTCCAGCGGGAACTTACACTTCTCAAAACTGTCCCAATTATTTCGATGACTTTGACCCGACAGGTGAGCAGCGAGTCCCAAGAGTGTCGCTCCTTTAAAGGTCTGCTGATGCACAATGACTTCCACCTCTGACACTCTGTTGACTGTTTTTCAAGAACTATAAAATATTAATTGCTTTGAGGATTAATTATTCACCAAGGCTAACAGAACCTGAATACACGGACACAACTGTATGAATGTGAAGATGTTTAATATGCAAATGTGCATTTATTATTTAATTGTTACTTTCAGAAAAGGCCACAAAGTACTGTGGGGAGGACGGGCAGTGGTTTCGCCACCCTGATACCAACAGGACTTGGTCCAACTACACACTCTGCAATGCAAACACCCAGGCAAAGTTGAAGGTGATTTATTTAAGAATATGTAGCCTGCTATGATAGATCTACTGCATGGTGGTCACAGTGTGATGGCTCAGCATAAATTCTTTCTTTTTGTGCCTGGAGTCTGGTATTTGTTAGCAGATAGGAGAAAATGTGGAAACTGGAAATTCTGACGTAGTAGCCCATAAATATTGTACGAGACAACAACATTAACAGGCATTTTATTTCCAAAACACATTACTCTCCTATACTGAGCTCCAGAGAAATATGTAGAGGTGGAGAGTAACATGTAAGCCCTCTGTCTCTCAGGCTATACTGTCGTCATAAAACACAGGCCTGGCAGAGGAGTCTCCCTAAATAGCATTGTGTTGACACCATCATTAACAACCTTCTTATCACCTACAGCACCAGGCTGCTGGACCAACGTTTCCCACATGGAAACTAGACCAGCACACCGCAGAGCTCATTCCAGGATTTCAACACGTTCTCACCCAAATTCGTCACATACTGACGCTTTGTCAGACCCCTCAAACTTTTTGACCACTTTTCGGTTGCAGTAAACACGTGGTTAATGTTGTGAATTGAACAAAAAAATGCTTGCTTAGGTTTAGGCAGCAAAACCACTTAGTTAGGTTTAGGAAAAAACAACATGGTTGGTCTTAAAATTACTATGTTTGTAAAGTGAAAATAAAACGTTGTGAACACGGCACACAGGCGAACAGCTGATTGTAAAGTGAAAGTGAAAGTGAAAATTAACCCATGGGACACGAACAACGGTCCCATGGATTAAAGCCTTGTGTTTGTTGTTGGTTTGTTTGTATAACTAATTGTCTAAGTTTTAATGACACAAGTTGATGGCAGTAATTGATTGTGTTATGTTATGTGAAACTTCACTGTGCCAAATTTCACTTAACCCCAAATTTCTTGCACAAAACCAAATTTTACACTCTAAACCAAAAGTGCCCTTTTGATAATTTGAATTTCTTGCTTTCCTTTTGCAAACGTTTCCATTGTTATGCTGATGATTAGGGACCCTCTATCTTATTGACAACAGGTTTGTCAAAAAAAAAAAATCACAAATATCCAAGGAAATGAACAAAAAAATAACAACTCTGCTCTCCCATCTGGAAAAGAGAAAATGGTCAATTGCAAATAACGGCAACTTGTAAACGAAACAACTGCAAGAAACTCCGTCTTGTCTCAATCCAGGCAGTGTACTACACTGCTGTCCTGGCAAACCTGGGAGAAAGACTTAAAGTCTGCTGATCGATCAGAACCAAAGATTGACCGCTCCATCTGTTACCACAGAAACCTGATCTTTGCTGACTCAGCCTCCCAGCTTCAGGAAACTTCTTAGAACAAACAGCCTCAGCAGTGTTATCCCGAAGAGAAATAAGGAAAAATAAACCTTCACTGATTTTCTGATAAGACTGAATTGATGCCAACTTTAGCTCTTTATTCTTTCTTTCATGAGCAAGCCACCATCAACTGAGATGTGAGAACATTGGTATATTTTTTTGTTTGCAAGATTCTGCCACATTTCCCTGGATTAATCCACCCTGAAAACGTAAACTGTAACATTGATGTCACTTTATTTAGTGCCAAATGTCACATGTTGAATACTATTTGTGCCGTTTCGGTCCTTTACCGACACAAAATACAACATGTGATACCTCATGGACTGCACATTTCTTCTGTACATCTACTTTTTTCCAAGTTGTAATTCTACATATGTTTTCTCTATCTATTGTTTTGTTTTTACAGTCAGCGTATATCCTGTTTTACATGGCGATCGTGGGTCACGCTTTATCCATAGCCTTTCTGCTCATCTCTCTGGCCATCTTCTTCTACTTCAGGTAATGGATTCGACGGTAATTTAGCTGCAATTGCAGTTAATAGTTTGATGATGCACATTGTAATGACTGTAGTAAATATTTAGGATGGTTGTACCAAGATGAAAGCTGATGCAGTTTGTCATAATTCTGAGGCGATTAATCAATGGTAGCTTTACCCTTAATCTTTTCCACAAGTATATGATGGCCATTCCCATGCTCTATTGTGTCTCATACGTTGTTGCAGCAATTTTTGGGTTGGTACCATTTGTTACACAGATTTGGTGCTAATTTTAACCATTTTTTACCACTCGAGAATTGATAAAAATGATTAAAAATCCCTCCAAAATACCACACTAAGACACCAAGACCTTGAGGAAACACCATAAAAAATCCATTGCTGTCATTTGGTATCAAACACTTTTGACATTTGGAGATTTCTGCAAAAATTGCATTTTTCGGCCATTGTATGATGAGCACATCTGTTCTGGAAACTGCTCAGAAACCCCCTTATTGTCAATGTACCTAGGAAAGCCATCCATCCTCTGAATGCCCTAGGTCTTAACTTTGTGGCTGTAAAGTTTCATGAGGCTGTGATTATCCTAGAGGTCACCACAGGTCATTTTATACAGTGAGATCAAGTTTTAAAAAATGGTCTCAATACAATGAAATGGCTACTATGGAGACTAACATCATCACAAATGACAGGCCCAAAGATGGTGTTGAGCTTTCACTACAGTCTCCTCCAACCATTTCATTACTCATTATTGTCAGTACTTTTGTCTCAATCGTATGTGCAGAAATTTCCATCCTGCCTTGTCCAAATAAGATTTAATGAGTGTTGATGTCACATTTTAGAATATAATTAAGAAGGCTGTTTACTCGTAGAGCTGCTCTGGGGCAAGTAACATGATATAAATGTGTTTAAAATTAGCACAGTGTTAAATTAAAAGTGAAGACAGTAATCATAGCTGCTGTCATAAATTAATGCAAACTATCAACCTGAAAATAGTTCTGCTGCCTCACTGAGTGTAATTTATACACAACTTAACTATCGCTAATTTCATGCCAATTTGGTCCCCTTGCGCTGCACATTTATTTCATGGATATTTAGGATTCAAAACTGGGGAGCTGTGACGTCCATTGAATGCGTTGGCGCTTTGCTTTTATTACAAACATGTGCACCTGAGCGCATTGCTCATTAAGGTTGTTCTTCCTGATGAACTGCTTAATCCCAGAGGGAGAAAGTGCAGAATTAAAGGAGATACTGCTGCTGAAAGTCAACTAGATGAGGGTTTAAAATAACAGCATGGATCAAGGGAAGGGAGGCAAAATATTCGGCTAATGGATGTGAAATTTGGAGGTGATAAAGCCTGAGAAAAAGTTAGCAGACTGCACATTGTTGAAACTTTAGAGTTTATTTTTAGGAGCTTAGGGTTTATAGTTCTACAGATACCTATGAAGAAACCTGAATATTGAGCTTAGGGGGGGAAAAATCAACTTTATGTTCTGTAAAATATTTTTTACTTTGTTGGCCTTGTTGTTCATGAGTGCTACAGTTGTAAAATTTGACATGTTGAAGGGTGCTGACCTCCTAAACGCAGCTGTTATCCAGAACAGATCTCGTACGAGGCCTTCAGTTTGCTGCAAAGTTTTATACACACTCGTAAATCTAGCGGCTGTGTTTAGGTCAGGTGCATTATTGCAAAACGCCGTGACCCGCTGAGAGACAAACTCTTAACTCAGCTACAGAGAAACTCAGCAGGATATTTACAATTCATCAACATCAAAGTCCCGACAAATTAAAATCTCAATAAAGCAACAAAGTTATTGGCTTAGAAAATCCTTTATATATTTTTTCTTTTTAACCGTGATTTGTACTATTTATAGCCAAAACACTTAAAATATTGGAGCCTTATGTTGTATTATAAGATCCAGATGTGAAGCTTACAGCGGTATGCGATGGTGTACAGCTGCACTACTTTGTTATTTACAACTCTACATCAACACTGTCCGGATTCCCAGATAAAAATACTCCAGCTTGCTGTGGAAAAACAGACGTGGTTGAATAGCCCAGAAGACGTTAGGACCTGTGACAGTCCGAACGACGCTGCCATAAGGATTCAGTCTGTGTTTTGACTTCCCCTTTTAGATAAAACCCCTTTGTATATAAGCATTCAGCAGCTCCTGCCTTCCCTTTTATGTCTGGAGCTAAAGCGAGGCTGTTTTTCTGTCTGAGATAACCGCGGCCTCTGAATAAGATGGTGAAAATGACCAGTTGTATATGCTGTTTCGTCTTGGCTTGGGAAAATGGAGCGATCTTCAGGTTTTTCATGAGTCTCTGGGGTTTTTATGGCTCAACAAAGATAAAATTGTCCATGAGCAATAAAAGGATATCAATTTTTTTTTTTTTAAAGTGTAGATGACACATTTATAGGAGGCAGAGTATATTTGGTGTATGGTTTCATTTAGCTGCAAACACTGTCTGTGAGCTGAAGTACATTTGATGGCTGCACTGAAATTGAAACATTATTTAACCAACAATAAAGCTAGTGGATATGAATTATTTGTAACGGTTTTGATTCTAATAGATTTTCACGTTGCCTGTCAAGCATTTCATTATGCTATTAATTCTAAGTGATGAGGGCCACCCTTGGGATCTATTATGCATTATTTAACAGCGTTTCTAGCATGCACAGTACAGAGCATTTAGAGGCAATCCAGCTCATTGATCCCAGGGCTTTTTTATTACCAACCACAAAACGTTCTGAGATAAAAGATCCCAATTATTTGATATCTTACAGACTGTAGCAACATCTGACAACCTTATTTAACTATAAGCCCGCCAGTTATGCTTTCTCCTGTTTACTTCATCAGTTGTTGCACATTTTTGTCTTTTTTAATGTTCTGTTTTTGTGTGTCAGAAGAGTTTTTATTCGGAATTTGTAGATTTAAAAAATAAAAATGATCACATCATGTCCTGCTATATTACAAAGTCAATCATGACGTCTCTCTTCACACAGGAGTCTGAGCTGCCAAAGGATCACCCTCCACAAGAACCTCTTCTGCTCCTATGTGCTCAATTCAGCCCTCACCATCATCTACCTTGTAGGAGTGGGCAATAATCCTGAAGTGGTGAGCAGAAACCCGGTGAGTTCAGCCTCTACTGAATATTTACCACCAGGACGACCACAGATATTTGTTAGCGCTGCCATACATCCATTGTGGGGATGGAAACACACAACGTATCTGTCACAGTCTGTTAGACTTACTAAATGCTAACATGCACAAGTATTATGTTTACTGTGTCCACCACCTTAATTTAGCATGTTAGCATTCTAACATTTGCTAATTAGTACAAAACACAAATAAAGTTTTATCTTATCTTATCAATTAAGTACAGATGATGCTGATGGGAATGTCTTTAGTTTTGCAGACATTTGACAAGCTCCCAGGAAGAGCGTCGGGCTTTGAAGACAATTTTACTTAGTGGCCAAACGGTGGTATTACAACTTCCGTGTCCGTCACGTGATGCCATTAGGCCTAAAAAGACTTTTTCCCATAGACTTACATTGGGAAAGAGACGTCTGTAAATCAGCGGATAATTTTTTTTGAGGTAAATCAACTTCCCAGTACGAACACTTGAATAGCTCTTATTTAAATCATTAGGTCCAAAAGGTTGTAAAATGCACTAATAGCTTAATCCAGAGTTATTTCCCTTCCTCTGTTCATGTGAATGAGACACAGACCGAGGCTGGAGCGAGGGCCGGGAGGCGGAGTTAAAGGAAACGCTATTGCGCCTGCTGTATGGGCCCAATGGATGCGGAAAATCGCCGGATGACCCGGCTACTTTATTACTCGGCAGTCGAGCCATTTTCGCTCCATGCACCACTGAGCAACTTTCATAGGAATGAACAGGAGCCCGCCTCCAACATTGTATCTAGTTCTCTTTATACATCCATGGTATTTGATCATAAACCATCTTAGTTTAGCATGTTAGCATGCTAACGTTTGCCAATTAGCACATAACAAAGTACAGCTAAAGCTGATGGGCATGTCATTAATTTGGCAGGTATTTGGTCATAAACCAAAGTACTGTACCTGATAATGGCACTAGAGGAGAAGTTATCGTAACACCAAATGTATTACAGTTTATCCTAAGGGGGACATGAGTGTCTTTAACTAATTTTATTGTCCAATATTTGTAGAGATAGAGAGACTAGAGCCAGATGCTAGCACGGCAAAAAAATTACATTTAGCAGAATACACTGTGAGGAGGAGGATTAGTCTCACTGTCTCGAAATGAGATACAAATGCATTCACAATTTATGCTAAACCAGATTAAAATGCAAGGAAGAATTTCGATGAACTTTTTAAAATGAATTTGCTTATGCAAGGCCAGGCAATGTGAGCAAGCTAATTTGAAATGGAGTTTTCCTATATTTTAAATATTTAAAGTTTGTGCAACAGACTTTTGAGTACATCCTAATTAGAATTGTATCTCACTGTGCCATATCTTGGCAGCGTTACACAGTCAACAGACCGTTTTTGCTCTCTTCCACATTCTCCTGTCAGGAGTTTTGGAGCCACACTGAATGCATTATGCGAATTCTTTGAAACCCCGAGGTCTGCTTTGGTAGAAATGATAAATCTGTCTCGTTGGAATGCCTCACTATCAGGCCTGAACATAAATTCATGTGTTACTTTTCAAGAACCACTCCTTTTTGATCAGACAACCTGTTGACTCGGTGCTTGCTACCTCTTAAAAGTTGTTATTGCAGAGGTTTCCCTACTCAAAACAAGGATCATATCTTTCCTTTTATGTAGAACTGAATACAATTAAACACATTCAGGCTCTAGAATTCCAAGTTAGTAAAAAGTAGAGCCCGACTGATATGGGATTTTTGGGGCTGATGCCGATATTAGGGAGTAAAAAAGATCCGATATTAATTGGCCGATATCTATATATCTATATCTCTATATATAGATAGAGATATAGATATACTGTACACACATGTTTTTGCAGTGATTCCTCAAGTGTGGTTATCAAATACTTGTGACAAAGATATGTAATAGAGGCAGGATATTTTACAATTTAACAATAAACTTTATTGTCCAAAATAACGTCAGTGCATTGAAACAATAAACTTCACTGGGAATTAAATAATTATACATAACTATAAATAAAAAAAACGACCAGTCATCAAAAGTCAGGTGCTCAGAAAAGAAGAGAAAAATGAGAGAAAATTAGTGAAGTTTGTCTACATAGACCTCAACAAGATGGTCGCATGGGCGCTCTTCCTGAACGCAGATAGTGATTCCGGTTTGTAGCCGTTTTTGAATGACGTGTAGCGGTGATCCAGAGTGTTTTATTCCCATTGTGGCGCAGTCAGTATGTCGATGGACTGACTCACTACTGACAAACTATAGCTAACTAGCTACCTCGCTAATGTGATAGATGATAAGCATGAGTGACATGGCGGTTGGCAGGGACAGGATTATTTTTGTACTGGTTTATATTTTTAACCATTAGTGAGGTGGCTGTTACATTTCTCACTGCTAAGACTTGTCATTCATTCTGCTACTTGCCACAGTATTGTATGTAGGAGCAATTTCTATTGAACAAACTATGTGATGACACAATTTCTATATTACTCAAGCAAGCATCTTTATTTGCGTTATATTCTGTGAAACCGGTGCGATACCAATATATCTGTGATAGGCCAGTATCAGCCACATCAGTCGGGCTCTTGTAAAAAGTGTGTCAGAATATGGCCTACTTGCTACAAACTTTAAAAATCAAAAACCATCAAAATCCTTGCAATATGCTAATGTGCAAAAACTAAATAAAAAGATGATCAAAGTCCCCTACAGAAACAACAGATAGGATTGTAGAAGTTGGCTCACAGTGCATACAATCCCATAAGACCCCAGCCAGCTTTCAGCTCGCTGGGCCGACAAAGTACTAGAAACATTCAGGAGACAGCGGAGGCTTCAGCCAGGTTTGAGTTTGATTCTGCATCCTGCTGATGCTCCTTTTTCATACATTCATCAAATCTATCTGGCTCATTTTGACTGCCGTCTTTATTCACATCCCATCCCTGAACATATCCAAGAAGCAGCCCGACATGAAATAAATTCCAAGAAATATATACTCTGTGCAATGACCCGCTTTCAAACCTCTCCTCCCCGCCATTTGTCAAAAAGGTTTGTGTCGAATCTGTTACTTTCCGACGTAGAACTGTCAAGTCGTGCTAACTCGCTGCAGCGTGTCGAATTAAAATTGGTCACCCAGGCCCCGCTTTTCAAGAGGATACAGAAAAATAAATCACAAGCACCATTCGTTGGTATTCACGCGTGTCTGTTGGGAAACATTTTGAAATTTACAGCTACCAATATGAGACTTATGAGCCTGTTTTCTGCGCTGGTGATCTAGAAAAGGTGGATTGAGGTGGAGATTTACTCTCACAGAGAATAAAAGCTCTTTTAATTCTCTCCGGTGTGGCGATACAGAGTCTGGTTTAGCTTCCAGCAGTGTGGAGGAGTGAATCCCCAAAGCTTATGTCAAACCAGGGAGGAGGCTGAAAACATGAGAAACATCTACATGATGTATGGCAGCTTGATTTGTAAACCAGAACACTGTCGGTAACTTTAGACAAACCTCGGCTAGCTGCAATGCAAAACAGTAGTGAGCTAAAAAAAAAAGTGCACTCAGTAGAGTGCAGATTTCCGCCAGGTGTGTGTGCAACGACCACTGCTGTAATGTTTGATTGAATCAATACAAACCACAACTGCCCCCCATCTAGACCGCAAGTGTATTAGACGCATTTTTCACTCACACGTCTGAAACAACAGAGCAGCTGAACTGCAGTTCATGTGTTCAGTGCATCTGGACTTTGTAATGCTTCCTCTGAACAGAAACTGTCGGTGTGTTTAGTTCCGTTAACTGTTAGCTGTATTAACTCTGTTAGCTGTTAGCCAAACACATCGCAGGACTACTGCCCACCTGCTGCTAATGGCTAACTAGCTCTCCTCCTACCAGCATGAGAGGACGTGCTCCGTTGTAGTCAGCGCTCAGTTCAGTTTGTCATTTGCTAAGCGATAGTTATACACACATACAAGTGTCTTACTTTGTGCAAATCAAGAGAGGAACAATTTGTAATCTGTAGTGGAAACAAGATTCCAAACTGAAGCAGTTGTTGATCACTTGCAGCCCCTACCGGCCGGTTAAGAGTAGTGAGGAGTCAGCAGTCAATTAGGGTATAAAACAGTCAATAAAATATATTGTCAAAAAGTTTGAATCACTGCAACTATGTGAGGTCCTTGGGCATACAATCAAAAATGAGCACCAAAAATATTAGACTGACGGGTCCAGTAGTATGTGAGACTGGACAGACAGACAGACAGACGGATCACATAATCTCCTCAGTCTACGCCTGACAGATAATCAGTAAAAGGTGTGTGACCTAACTCTCTGCATGCTGATATGAGTCCATGTCTGTTATTGTGGAGTTTCCTCAACGGGAAACAGAAATGTAGGAAAGTGAGGGAGAGACATATGGCTAAGAGTTTAGAAGTGAAAGACTGTTGTGTGTTTTGAGCTAAGAAGACTCCTGAGAGCAGCAGTCAATAGCAATGCCAACATCTTTGAATCACTGAACTGTGACTGCACGCATGCTCTTTTAACACCGGACTACAAACCAGAAATCCTGATGTGAATATAATTTTTATTCTTACAAAGGTTTCAAAAGAAAGCAATTATTTCAATACTTGTTTTTTTTAAATATGAGTAGTCTATTATCAGAAAATAGTGTCGGAGCCAACACATACTCTCTACTCAGGGTCCCAGCTCTGACCCTCTGGTAGAAGATTCAGGGTCCCCCAGAGCAGCTGAACCGTTATAAACATTGATTCCTGCTGTTGTCCATTAAGATTCTCAACACTAACAGGTAATGCAGGATGTTACCCCCCTAATTATCCCCATAATTTTCAAAGCAGTCTTTAGTAGTTATTCAGAAAGTGATCAAGGTCTCTTTTGCAAGAGAGACCTGAGAACAAATATTCAAGATTACAGCAAGATAAGTTAGTCACACAAAAAATAACTACATACACAGATGCACTAATCTAATCTAAATCTATTCTGCAATTTGGTGTCATGGTTTTTCAAAAAAGGATTTTAATCTCAGCTATTTGTCTTGTAGTTGAAAACAATGCTGACCATCCAACCTTTTCATATAATTCTCAGAGGTGATGATAACAGTGGAATAGCTATCATGTGTGATGAATCAAATGGCACTGTGGTAAAAGGTGTCCTGTGGTTTAAGGGTAGCGGCCGCAGCATGCGCATACATAAGATAAGATCAGATATACTTGTTTTGTGCCTCTAGGGAAATTTGTTCTGGACTTCCTCCTGCAGTTCCACAGAAGTTAGAAAAACATACAACAAAACAAAGCTTCCATGTAACAGTTTGCACGTACGCACCTACTGACAATGACGTTGGTCCATTTCCACTGTGTCATAGACCATCCATTTTTTCCATTTACTAACAAAACATTTTCTCTCACTATAAGCTAGAAAGTCACAGTATAAATCTCTCTCCTAATTACAATCTGAGATTTCACCGACAAGATACCAGACCAGGCTTAGGTTATCCCATATCTTGTAATACGCTCAAAGACTGCATGGTAAAATAGTGACATGAACTTTTGCTTAACTCCATAAACCAGAGGTATTCATAATCCAGTACAGATAGTATAGTGGGATTGTATAATATTTTTTGTTTTGAGAGGAGAAACTAATACTGTTCCTGTATAAAAATCCATGTAGTTTTTGATTGAGGTGTTGTAGGACAATCTGTTGTCTAACTAAATTCCTTTAAGTATTTTTAATGCTGTACTGCATTGATTAGATTTCCATTGAGAGCATGGATCGTAGGAACATCAAGAGTTTGTACTCAAGTTAAATGTTGTCTTTTTGAAGTTTAGAACAAGCTTTAAATTATGAGAGAAGCAACTAAAATAAGTCTGGTTTGGGGTCCAAACGATGGCATCGTCAGCATTAAAAAAGGATATTGCAAAGTTAAATTGGAAATTGAATATTATTTGTGTAATACCAGGGGGGCTAATATTGACTCTTGTGGGACACCTTTGTCAGCCACCCAATAAAAAGACAAATCCAAAAACATGTCTCATTAACAAATCTCTTAAGAAATGAAACAACGTGTCTCAAAATTCCTAGAGGCACAAATAAAGAATGTTTTTGTGGAAGAATTCTTAAGAGGGAAGTTGGGACTTTTTGACATCATTTTCATTGGAGCCAGTGTGTAGCAGTCATTAGCAGAATTACAGTTTAGGCGCATCCACAAGCATCTTATTATAGCATTAATATACTGTGGAAGGATAAGACTGACATCATAATGTGTCATCAAAGTCAAAGTCTCTCATCCAAGAAATTATATTAATGATTCAATCAAAAGAACAGAATATATAATGAGACATATTGTCACACTGTGCTGGATGCATGAATAGAAAATTGCATGGTGCTGTATGAGGTACAGTACTATTTAATATGCTTGCAGAACATGGCAATCAAAAAGCACTCCGACTACAAAGCTAAACCATCACTTCCATCCCAGCTCACCTCCAGAGGGGGTAAATGAATAAACATCTTCACTGTCTGCAGAGGGTAACACTGGCTAATGATTTTGCGCCATGAGCGTAGAAAAATCCTCTTACATCTTTTTTGTGTCCTGCTGAGATGATGTCAGGAGTGTTTAAATTGAATTTAACTTAATAGGGCTCTTCTTATATCGACAAAACGAACAAATATTCCTGTTTGCTCTCTCTGCAGGTTGGCTGCAAGGTGTTGCACTTCTTCCACATGTACATGCTGGGCTGCAATCATTTCTGGATGCTGTGCGAAGGCATCTACCTGCACACGCTCATCGTGGTGGCTGTGTTTGCTGAGGAGCAGCATCTGCACTGGTATTACCTCCTGGGCTGGGGTGAGTCCGTTGATCAAAACACTATTTGCTGTGTTTCGTCTATGTGTATTGTGTTCTACTGTGTATTTTATATTTTTATGCCTTCAGTGGACTCAGTCACAGCTTTAACAACTCACTAAAAAACAATTCAACAAGACAGAACACAATCTAGCAGCCACAATTTACTCGTATCCACCCGATCCTCGTACAGTATTTCAACCTGGACAAGCTGACAGCTTTATTGGCCCTCCTGTCGCTAAGTGCTGTCCTGCTTTTCACCTTGTTCAAAACAGGAATAATGGGTGCAGTCTGTCAAAGAAGTGGGTGATGGAACTAAATGGATGGTCATCATTAAAAATGGGAGGATAAACCTTGAGGCCTGTGTTTGCAGTGTGTGTGTGTGTGGAGGCCAGTTAGGTCCATCTGTGGCCAATATGCTGCAGGGCCTCATTGGTGTCTGAAAATGGACCGTACATGGATTCATGTGTTTATATCCAGATGAAGAGTGAAAAGCTAGTCCGAGCCCAGCCTCCAGTGGGTTTTTTTTTAGCCATAATGTCAAATTAGATGGGATTGTTACCGTAAATGAACAACGTGGTGTTGTTTTTCAGGTTGGAGCAATACAATTGCAATAGAAAAGTAGATCCACTGTGTTTCAGCCTTTCTAAGAAGGAATCATTTATGTGATAAGGAAGTCTAAGACCAGAGAAACGACTGACCAAGCTAACCACACTTTTTACTGTTGCATAAATGATTAATGAATTTCCCTAAATTCACTCAAGACCTCATCTTTTTCCCCGTCTAAGGCTTTCCTCTAGTGCCTGCATCCATCCACGCCGTGGCAAGGAAAAAGTATTTTGATGACAAGTGAGTAATGTTCCAGAAACTTGTGCAAATAAACAGGAGGTGTTTACATACGTGCTCGTCTGTGTGTGGCGAGAGAGCGAGAGCGTGCAGATCCTTACACGTGCATGTTTTTGCATGTGTGTGTGCACGTGTATTTTGGGCCGCAGACAGCACTGACTGATATGTTTTTCCTTCTGTAGCTGTTGGATGAGTGTGGAAACCCATCTGCTCTACGCGGTCCATGGTCCTATAGTGGCAGCGCTTCTTGTAAGTCTGCTAATCTGCTGTTTAAGAGAAATACGTGAATCAGAGAGAAACATGTGATTATTGGTTTGTTGTTTTGGTTGTAGTTTTAGTTCTTAACCCCTTACCTTCTGCCCTCTTTTTTTAGAGGGGTAGTGGTTATGGACCATTTTTTTTACCACTAGAGAATTAATTAAAATGATCAATAATCTCTCCAAAAGACCACATTGAGACACCAAGACCTTGAGTAACACCATAGAAAAAGCCATGCTGTGGTATGGCATCAAAAACTTTTGACATTTGGAGATTTGTGCATTGCATTTTTCGGCGATTGGAAGGCGAGCACTTCTGGAAACTGCTCAGAAACCCCCTTATTGTCAATCTACCTAGGAAAGCCATTCTAGCAAAGCTCATTTTATACAGTGAAGTCAGATTTTAAAAAATGGTCTCACTATGTGAAATGGCTACTATGGGGGATTAACATCATTCCACATGAATACATTTGGGCTCATTGGATCCACAAGAGTCTCGACTTTACATTCCTACCCAATTTATATAATTCCAAGATTGTTTAGGGACCCCAGTATGAAGAAATATTCAAACACACCATTTTAGAACAGGGGACACCTGTGAAAATGGCCATGTCAGTTTTTCCACTCCAAAATTTAGCATAAATTCGTAGCGTTATTTAGCATTCTTCCCGACAAGCTAGCATGACATGGTTGGTACCAATGGATTGGATATGTTTTTTAGTTTCATATGATACCAGTATATTCACTCTAGTTTTAAAACTGAGCCAGGTACAACATATGAAAGACAGAGTCGGAGTGTTTAGGGGATAAAGCATAAAAGATCAGAAAAATGGCTCTAATTTTTGTTTCGTTTTTTTTTTCCTTACTTTTTTTTACTCTCTGCAGGTGAACCTCTTCTTCTTACTAAATATTATAAGAGTGTTGGTGACCAAGTTGAGGGACACACACCGGGCAGAATCCAACATGTACATGAAGGCAGTGAGAGCGACCCTGATCCTGGTGCCCCTGCTGGGAATACAATTCGTCATTTTTCCCTGGAAGCCAGAGAACCGTCTAGCTGGGGAGATCTACGAGTACATCATGCACATACTCATGCACTACCAGGTAGGTACTGAGCTGACAGCAAGGCGCTGCATTGATCAGAATTTCTATTAAAGTACCAGGTAGAAGCTCAGTTCAAAGGTGGAAAAAAAGCCAATAAATGCTGCTTCACTGCCTTTGTGGTATTTTGCACATCTGGGAACAACCCAATCAATAATAAAGAAAAGTAATATCACTATCAGTATGCAAGCAGAAATGGTCCTGAACGTAGCCCACACTTCACATTCAGTGCCCTCGGGTCCTGTCAGTCTTGAGATTTAGATGTTTTGCGTTGCTTGAAAGTTTCCACCCATAAAAGCCTTGTTTTCTGCCTCGTTGTTGTCGTGATTGATTGATGTGATTCACTGCTGAATTACATTAAAAAAACAGGCACTCCATTAACTTTATTTAGCTACCAGTTAGGCACTTGATTAAACAACAGGCAAGTGGGCAATCAGTTCATTTACTTACCAGATAGGGAGTACATTGCTCCACCAGATACTCTCTGTACTGTACTTTTTTTTTCAAAAAGCACTCTGATTGTGAAGTTGCTGTCCTGACTTACTGCTAGGAAGTGATACATTTTCGTTAAATCTCCCACCTTTTAGCTACTACATTTAGTAACTACCCCATAATTCCTTATTCATTTTATGTGCAATACTGTACAAGAAATTGTACAATAATTCAACTGTGCAATACTTTGTCATTAATACTGCATTTATTATGTCCGTTAGTAAGAAATATTATTTAATTCTTGTTTATACTATTTTTGCATTTATATTTAACACACTTATATTCACACATTTGTACTTATTTACACTGTGGTTATATATTGTATGTGTTTGATGCTCATATTTGTACATATTTCTTATATTTCTGATGTCTTATTCAAATTGTATTATTTATTTTATAATTCTCTACATATATTATGTTATATATTGTGGCATTATGTACATAATTTACATGTTACATACTACTTTATTTCTATTTTTCTTATATTTCCTTGTACTTTTATATAAGTGCAACTAATTTCCCAATTTCTCCCTCGGGGTCAATAAACTATTTCTGATTCTGATTTTGTAAGAAAAAAAAATGGATGTGTAGACATAATGTGTAATTATGTCTACTACTTGTAATTATGTCTACTTGTTTTGCTTTTTAAGGGATTACTGGTGGCAACAATATTCTGCTTCTTCAACGGAGAGGTAAGCGCATCTCATGTACTTATGTGTCAGTTTGGCTTCCCTACAGTGCGCTGCTGCTACACAATGTTGTGTAAAGTTAAAGGAAGAGTTCAACATTTTGCCCAGCGTTATATAGGAGGATCGATACCACTCTCTTGTCTGCAAGCTAAGTACGCAACTAGAGCCAGGAGACAGTTAGCTTAGCTTATGTAGAGCGAGCACAAGCGCAAGCTCAAGCAACAAGACCCTGGCTTTCGTTGACTTAACGGCCACAGGTGTCGCTGTTAACAAGCAATTTCTGATTCTTACAAATAGTCCCTTTAAGAGACATGAGTGTGGTATAATTCCTCTCAGGTAACTCTCAGCCTTAAAATGAATAAATCTATGTATTCATATTAACTACAAGTAGTACTAGTAAATATTCCTTTAAGTATATTTGAAAAACTTTTTGGTACCATGTCGATGAAATAACGCTGTGGTTTTGATAAAGCAATTGCCCTTTTTAAAGGTCAACCTGCACATGTTACTCTGGGAGCTGCTCAGCCATGGAGCAATAAAACTGCTCATTGCTTATGACATTAAGTACGAGACATCAAACTCCATCAGGCAAAACATTTTCATATTTTGTTTTTCCAGGTCAGATCTCTGGCATCTTACATCTGCTCTTGATAGCAAATCACAAGGTGACCCAAATACAGACTCAAAGTTGGGTTTTTGCCATTGAATACTTGAGTAAAACGGTTGGAACTTCACAGAGATGCTACACCTGTCATTAGTCCAATTGTAACAGGTTATAAAGCATTGTGCTTCTTGTCTCCTCTGAGACCAATCTAGTGCTTCTGCAGTGAAAGCTGAAGGGTCATGTCAGGTGAAGAGTAAGACGCAGTTTATAAATGACTGTGTGGTTTCCAAGCCCAGCTGGAAATCGACTCTCCTTTCAAGTCCTCTTGTCAGCCTTTCTAAGTCTGTCAGCAGCTGTCTGACTGTGAGCATCCTTAACTTGGTTCAAACACAAATGAATGAGCTGGATTTCCATTAAAGCCCAGACCTGGGGTTAATTGTGTTGTGGAGACCTTTCGGCTCCATAGACCCAGTGTGTGACGGATGCTTTCAAGCTCAAGGTCTCCACAAATCAAAGCACCAACAATACGTGCTGTACGGTTAAATTAGGCATTTTTAGCAGGTCTCCACGGTGGTGGGAATACCAAAGACAGATCAGGCAATTACAGACAACCATTTCTGTGTATTAAAATATGCTAGAGTGAAGTGAAATTCTCTGTTATTCATTAGGGGTGTAAGAAAATATCGATACACATTAGCATCGCAATATTATTTTGTGCGATACTATATTGATCCTCTCCGGGGACCATCACCTTAACGTGGTGGAGAGGTTTGTGTGTCCCTATCACCCTGAGGGCTGTGTTGTCTGGAGCCTCGTGCTCCTGGTAGGGCCTCCCATGGCAAATTGGTCTCAGGGGAGGGGCCAGACTAAGAATGGTTCACAAAACCCCATGAAAAAACGAGG
>CAKALG010030822.1:0-34968 GCA_916700815.1 Helicolenus hilgendorfi | reverse complement strand
GGTATGTGGGTGGGACTTCTGTACCGCGGCTCTATCGCCCTGTCATTACCGTGCGGCCTCTGCCTCCAAATGATGTCAAATCTCAAGATTGCACCCCCCGTATCAGGGATATTTTGGCTTATACACTATGAAACCACTCAAGAAACAATAACAAACATGAGCTTTGAAACATGTGAAAGGGTGTTTGTGTCCAACAGGTGCATTCTGATTTAACACTAGTGCAAACTGAGAGATATAGTGTTGCTTTTCAGAAGCACGCTATGTCATCACTTATGTGCCATCATCAGTTGATTTGTTTGTTGTTATTGTTACTTTTATTTTACAGTATTCAGGATCATATGGAGGGGCCGAGGCCTATGACAACATACATCAGGGAAAAGGCAGAGATACGCCATGGATGGGTCTCCAGTCCTTCACATATCATCATCTGTATGCGGTTCATAGGCGGTACAAAAAATATGTACGTGCCATTCCAGTAATTGCAAATGAGGCGAGATGCATTGTCATTGCACACTCACCAATGGCATTAGTCTAACTCTAGTAGTGATATTACTACGTAAAGGCCATATCTTATACGCACAGTAAATTAAATTCCACATATTAACCGTACATCTAGAAAAAAAAAAAATCATGTCTGCAAATTATTTTACTCATCTTTGGTATACGCAAAAATGTATAATAATTTGTCATTTAATCCAGAGTGTATATTAAACAACTTTACAAAAGCACCACATGGTGAAGATATAACACAGCTAATGAAACCAGTAGTTCATTTCCTTGAATGAAATGACACCTGTCTCCATACAAGCAAACTGAAATGCTCATTGGAAGCACAGAGTAACCCGACCTCTCCTTTGATACATAACAGCATCTCTTCACCTGTAAAATATCCCCAAGATCATTGTCATGGCGACAGCTGCTCCCACTTCCTCGTCTCCCTTTACTGCTTCTAGTTCAGCTAATGTTGTGTGCACGCTAACCTCTCCTGGTAACAGAGACTAATCCAAACCTGCCCATGAGCTGTCAATCTTGAGTTTTGTGCCTCAGCTTATCATCTGGCCCAGTCACCCATTTCAAAATGCCCTACTTAGAGTACACAATGTGCAAGGTCATAGACATCATTAAGGCTTGAACATGTGGTGCTGAATTTCCAAGAAAATGCTTATTATTTTCTGTTATTACAGCAAGGAACACATTAAACAAACCTGAAAAGTAAAGAAATTTCTCTCATTTTGATGTGTCGACTGTAACTGAACAGCAGACTCATTCTTGTTCTTAACTGAGCAAGAATGTCGTACTTAAGTCGTGATGTGGTTCGTCTCTTGAGTCCGTATACCTTCCTCGAGATGAGCACTGAGATGATGACTAACACTTCCGTCAACGGTGCACGTCATTGACAGCGCTAAAAATAGACTGTGCTGGAATGTGTCTGGAATTCTGGAAAATGGTGTGTGTGTCGTGCATTATAGTGTACCTGCTGTGGGTTTTGATGCGTGACTCAGATGTGCTTTTCTTCTTTTGTGTTTCTGTGACTGGTATGACATCCCATTGGGATAGGCTGTGGGTGCAAATTACTGTATTTTCAGCTAGTGACATTCTGTGTCATTCTGTATCCATATGTTCCAACATGTGCATATGGGTGAAGCTGAATATACTGGAATGGTAGTTACATAACATGATAGAGACCTATACATCGTGTAGGGCTGTACCCCTCCTCTGACTTTCCACTGACATTGTTATGACTAGCTCCCCTGAGAAATAATGAGTGTTCCTGCCCTCTGTTGAAACATGCCCTACTTAATGGTCCATCCAACCATCTATCCATCCATCCATCTATCCATTTATCTATCCATCCATCAATTAATCCATTAATCCATTAAACCATCTATCCATTCATCTCTGTTTTTGATCCATCAATTAATTAATGTATCCATTAATCCATCCATCTATCTATCTATCTATCTATCTATCTATCTATCTATCTATCTATCTCTCTATCCATCAATAAATCCATTCATCCATTAATCCATCTATCATCCATCCATCCATCCATCCATCCATCCATCCTATCTATCTATCTATCTATCTATCTATCTGTCTGTCTATCTATCTATCTATCTATCTATCTATCTATCGATCCATCTATCTATCTATACATCCATCCATCCATCCATCCATCTCTGCCTTATATCCATCTATTAATTCATTCATCCATTAATCTATCTATCTATCTATCTATCTATCTATCTTCTATACATCCATCTCTGTCTTTTATCCATAAATAAATGAATTCATCCATTAATCCATCTATCCATCCATCTTATCTATCTATCTCTGTCTTTTATCCATCTATTAATTCATTCATCCATTAATCCATCTAGGCATGAATGTTGAATCTTGAATGAATGAATGTCTTTCTGTTCAGCTAGCCCTTCAATCCAACCCTCCTCCTGTCTGGTTATTTATATTCGCCATTGAATCATATATTGTCATGGATGTGACGCTTGCGCAGTCGACAGCGTGAAAATCTGAATCATCGATGGAGAGAGAGAGAGTGAGAAAGAGAGAGAGACAGAGAGAGAGAGAGAGAGAGAGAGAGAGAGGTGACCGTAGAGTGATGGGACCCGGCTGAGGGAACAGCAGCGAGTGATCCCTCTCCGAGCTGCTAATGACAGGTAAAATGATGATTTTAATGATTTTGAAAGACTATTTCTGATATTATAAAGAGGCTTCAGATGGATTGTTGATTTTGTATAAATAACATATCGGGAAATCATATTTCCTTCCTGCATGGACTCCTCGCGCGCTCCTCTATCATCTTGCACATCTGGAAGTAGCTGTTCTTGTGGGGAAAAATGTCGAAAAATAATGTTCTTTTTAAACTTTGTGTTGTCACCTTGCTTTCACATATTCGCTGGTTTATATATCAATTTATGAGCGTTTTTTCGGACGTTGGGATCCTAATCAGATGAAATCAAACTTCAACCCTATAAGCTTCTACCTCCAGATGTCATATTTAGAGGTTATATTTTCTCAGGTGGTTAAGATTTAGTCTTTGATGCAAAGTGCGCCTTTCTGAGTTGAATTTAAACGCGTGCCTGTGTGTCTATTTGTGTCTCATGGGGGGTTGGGATGAGGTCTGTTTTCAGACTGGCGTCACATATGACGTCTGTGTGTTTTCCTGCTGGGCTGATGAAGGCTGGATGGAAAGAATGGCGTTCAGCTCCACGGACAGCTCCTCCGGTTCAACGGTTCATAATAGGACATCTTGTATAGGCACGATTACTACTGCATTTTGGGCATTTACATCTTCATTTTATTGATGTAGTCTGATTTTATTTTTCAAAACCTAATTTGATTTAGGTCAACATATAGGTCGATTTTAGTTTGTGTGTTAAGGATGAGGAAAAAATGTCAAAATAAGAGTGGATGCACCTGGATAAGACTCCTTATTAGAGCCACATTATAGGTTACATCTGCGACCTGTGAGCTCATCTGAATTTAGCATTTGGCCTTTTTCACAGTTTGTTTTGGTTCTTATTTATGTATGTATTTATTTCAGGTATTGATACATGACATGTAATCAAATAACCTTATCTGTAAGTCAGTTTAGGCCATTTACTGTTGGTTGCATGTGTGTTTCTGTATGCTTGAATGTTGTGCCCGGACCACAAGGTCAAAGGCACTGATTACATTTACAAGCACTGAAGCTAATTTCTTTACGCCTTATTGTAAATTAATATATAATAATGCAAAATTGGCCTGTTTTTTTTTGTTGTTTTTTTTGTTGTTTTTTTGTTTTTAATTCCTGACTACATGTTTTTCCCTCTCAAGTGTAATGTTTGAGTGGGGATAGATTTAGTCTCTCTTTAACATGCAGTTCATATAGCAATCCCTCATATTTCCTTATTTCTTCTTTCTTCATTATTTTTCTGGATGATGAATATTTAAACTTTCTTGAATATATGCAGATGTGGGTAGAGTGAGACTTCACAGCATCTGGGCAGAACCAGATGTTCATGACAGTCCTCAGCAGGTACAAATTAAGTAGTAATATGATTAACACAAGGTACTTTACCAGGGAACAGCGTGTCTCATCATAATGCAGAGTTTCCCCCATCACACTCATGTTATCTGACTTAAACCCTGACATCGCCCATATACTGTGTGAATTCATGTATGGCAATTTATGAAAGTGGGACACTCTCAACCTCCTCTACACATATCTTCCTTATCTCTAAGGAATTTTGTATAAGGATGGAATATATATTAGCTGTGTCTAGCCAATGTTTAAACTATACACCCAAAATGTTTACAATTTACAACAACTCACTGAAACAGATATTACCTCTGTGCTAATTGAGATTTGATTATGTAATGTCAGCTGTCAATGATGACTAAAAATAAGCAAAACACTAGTGGTGATGTCCATGACTCGTTAATATTAACACCTTTAAAAGTAATGCCTTCCTTCCACACAAGTTGTGTATCGACACTGCGTCACAAGCTGGAGGTCAAAGATGGTCTTTTGTGCTTACCTATATCAAATTTCCTTATTATTATTATTGCACAGATTGCATCAGTAAATATCACAAATACTGTTTACGCTTACTTATCTCACATAATTGGGGAAATAGTTCCCTGATTAGTTTACCAGAAAGTGCCTCCAGATACAAGCCCAAATTTATTCCCTACAGTATTGAAGTCAACAACATGTTTTTCTTCAGCGGTGTGTAACCACTGCTACTTTACTTAATGTTACATCACTCACTAGTTGATAGAAAGCCCATTAAGTAACATCAGTTACAAATATTGCTTCTTTGTCCATTCACCGCACGAATCATAAGAGGTTATTATTCTGCTTTGGAACAATAACTTAT
This sequence comes from Helicolenus hilgendorfi, assembly GCA_916700815.1. Taxonomy (NCBI): domain Eukaryota; kingdom Metazoa; phylum Chordata; class Actinopteri; order Perciformes; family Sebastidae; genus Helicolenus; species Helicolenus hilgendorfi. Next base: position 30,088 of record CAKALG010030822.1, on the reverse strand, counting down.
AGTGTGGCTTCCTTTAGTTTGACTTCTTTTGGCATTTATAAGAAACATTGCCAACACTTGGATCAATGTTTTGGTCCCAATTCTTGAGATTTAGGGTTAGGGTGCTAGCTGACAGAAACTTGAAACATAGTTATGTGCGTTTGTATAGAGGCACTGAGCTGTGAAATACCTCTGGATCTCAAATGGATACTGAGGGAATTGCGAGTGTGTGGAAAATATAATTTCCTGTAGCAGCTATTTTTCTGTCTTTTAATGTCATTTCTTTCATCAGGATGGAAGTTTTGTTTAGTTTTCTTTTTTTATAGCAACAAAACAAAGAAAAGGGTAACAGAGGATACAACGTAAGCTGTAATAATATTAGCTAGTTAGATTCCCTGAATGATCTTTATGTAAAACATTTGAATTCTGTAAAAACACAAGTTTGTGCAAATGACTTTCTTCTGCATGTCACTTTATCTTTATCTTTTATTTGGATCTCCATTAGCTGTGGCTGAAGCCCAGCTATTCTTCCTGGAGTCCACTTAAATCACTTTGAACTGTTAGGCTACATTTCAGTACATAATCACATTACAATCTTTACCAACAATGACTACAACATCAAAAGCCACAGCAACAAAACACAACAATATTCAAGACACGACCCAACACACAGCAGGATGTAGGTTCAAGTTAATACTATTCATAGAGTTATAGACGTAAATATGATTCATTAGTGGTTGGACCATAGCATATTATGTCAAAATACAAAAACATACAAAAACAGAACAAGCAACAACTTATTTTACCATAAATATTAACGGGACTTGGTATTTATCCAACATTAAACCTTTTATGATTTGATGCTAAATATCAGCAGACACAGAGAGCTGTTCAGCTAGGAGAGGTTTTTTCAATAATATTTTAAACTGATCCATTAAAAGTTGTATCTTTACAGAGCCTACCACATTGACATTTGATAGCATGCATAACATCACATGCAATGTGAGATATCTTATATGGAAAACAATTAATTGTTATTTTTGGCATATTTCTTTTATGTGAATGGCAAACCTGATATTATCTGTCTTGTAAGACAAAGAGCATGGTAAACGATAAACAGTACAGAATGCCATTTACATATCTTCTATTTGAAATAGGTGAAACTGAAAGATACTAAATATATTGCTTCATCTTTGATGTACAGCACAAAAAAGGAGTTTTGTTGGAATTTTTTGTATAAAAAACAAAAGAGAAGAAGGTTAACTCTGTGCACGTTAGGACTCTCTGTATTCAGCCGACATTATATTGAATCTAAAAAGGAGGACCGATGCAACATTTCACGGCTTATTTCATAACAGCATAGAAGATAATGCATCATTAATCTCAATGTTCTGAGGCAGCCATGCCTTGAGCACAATGTTACATAACTTTCTGGTACTGTGTGTGTGTGTGTGAGGGTACATGCCTGTGTGTATGAATGTATAAATGCGTTGCATATCTGTTTGTGCATGTCTGAGCATTGGTAAACGCTGGAGAGAGTTTGTCCACAAACCGCGTGGGTGGTTCCTTAAAGCAAGGGTGCAGTCATGCATGTGTGTGTGTGTCCTCAAGCAGGTAGACAGATGTGAAGGATGACTTCCTGCTCAGAGATCTGTGGGTCGGAGTATGGTGAACAAGCTCAAGCTAGTGGGAACTGCCAGCAGTATGGAGTCCGCTCCTACCTACACCAGGTAACACACACACAGACACACATACTGTATCTCCTGACACAATATCAACCATTCTCTTCTATCGCAAACCCTTCATCTTCCCAGCCTCATATTGTAATCACTTGACTTTTTCTTTTTGAAACTTGAAGGTTTTAGATCTCTCGCGGGTTTCCATGTTTGGAATGTAAAACATATCTCTCTGATCTCTTCTCCAGTTTTACGAGGAGTGCACAGCTTCTATCTGGGAACGTGATGAAGATTTTCAGATTCAGAGATCGCCTAGCAGGTGGAGCTCTTTACTCTGGAAGGTGAGGTTAACCTTCAACAAAGACTCTATCTCACCTGCTGTTATTTGGGTAATCAGACTGTAATTGACGCTTTATTTTTTCCCACCAGGTCTGTCTCGCGTTCGGCGCCCTGATCTTATTCGCAGGCCTCATTGTTGTTTTGGTGGGTTACGCCACTCCAGCCAGGATCGAGGCATTTGGCGAGGATGATCTCCTATTTGTTGACAGGTATAGGCACAATACAGTATATTAACGGGAGGGAGTTAATGTAATATTTCATTTTCTTACACAGCTATTCTGTATATTTATTATTCACAATTGTAATGTATACTATTTCTTCTTCCATCTCATGTACATAATGGAGACCACATTGTTTTAGTGGAATGCACATGCAGTAGATATACAGGGCAACAAAATTGCAATAATTGAACAAAGAGTCTAGTTGTGCAACATAGCCTCATACAACAGTAAGTATGATATGATACGAAAAGTTTTTCTTCATTTCGTCCAACAACAAGTAACGCATATTGTCAATTTCCGCTCGTTACATCTTTTCAAAATAAACTTCCGTCATCAAGGGTAACAACTTGGTTAGTTTTGGCAAACAAAACTACGTTGGAAAAAGGTAGACTTGGTTAGGTCTAGGTAACAAAACTACTTGGTTAGGCTTTGGAAAAGGTAGCTTTGGTTAAGTTTAGGCTGCAAAACTACTTAGTTAGGTTTAGGCAACAAAACTAATGAGTTTGGTTTAGGCAACAAAACTTGAGTTTGGTTTATGCAACAAAACTATTTAGTTAGATTTAGGAAAAGATTGTGGTTTGGGTTAAAATAACTATGCAAGTGGCATTACTTAAGTAGGGAAGTTATGTGACATTTAAATCAGCGTTGACTTGTTTCACACGGGGTATGAACAGTGGTCCCCTGGGGGAAAATCTGGTGTTTTTTGACCCACCCATCCACCCTGGCCTCCTGTCTACGCTGCGTTTGTAGCTCTTTATACTTCCTTATACTTATTTCCCCAATTATGTGGATTACAGAAACAATTATTTTGTGGTATACATACAAATTACAGTGCATTACTTTTTGTAGGTATAGCTATGAACGGTATATGAGAACAGTCTGAGTTGTGACATTTGAAAATAGCAGTAAAAAAAAGGTTCTCACCAGGTGACTTTTGGGCGCAGACTTTTGACCTCTTCAGGTTCACAATCATTGTTTGCACAAATATTGATTTTTACACTTCTAATTAACACTTCAAACTAATTGTCTTTTTCTCAAACAGCCACGCTGTCAGTTTCAACCGCGCACTAGACGTTTGTAAGCTGACTGGCGCCGTGTTGTTCTGTGTGGGAGGCACCTCCATGGCTGTGGGTCTCCTGCTTTCCGCTTTTGCTAAAAGCTACTCCAAAGAAGAACTGTTCCTGCAGCAGAAGTTTAAGGAGAGGTTGGCAGATCTGCACTCGACAGTGGGTAAGGTTTCACTCTCTTCTGTATTGTTATGACACAGTATGGAATGAAGGTTAAAAATAAATGCCAAAGAGTAAGTGAAATGGTTATTCTTTACTTTTATACTGTATGACATACCTCACAGCAGAACTGCTTCTGTCACACAGGTACCCCCATAATGAGAGCACCGACCCCCGGAGAGGGAAAGGTGCCAGTCACGCTCTCCAAAGTCCAGAACATCCAGCCAGTGACCACAAAGTCGGAGACCTGACAGAAGTGCAGATGAAGGCATAAAGTGAAGAAGTGTGATTGATTTGGTGTGCAGACTGTGTGTGAGTGCAAAAACACGTGTGCGTGACGATCTTAGTGTGCGTTTTCTTTTCGAAAGGTCAGCTTACATGACGGATAGTATTGGTTCTTCATCTCTATTTGCTGTGTTTGACATTAAAGCTTAATTTCTAAGGTTATATATAGGTGCAGAGTTAATATAGCTTAGCAAAGTTTAAGCCCGATGTTTGAACACCAGCTGTATGAAATTCATAGTGATCTGACAAAAGCACATTCAGGTCCCGAGCCCTACCCAGAAAACAAACCACAGAAACAAATCGATAGAACACAGCCGCTGAACAACAACATCGTAGCTTGCACTGTGTATTTGTTTCTGTCGAGAGGATTCACATTTTGTAAAAGAGGATGGTGGTACTGCTAGAGGGTGTAGAGCAGCAGATGCGGTGTTGTTTGAAGTTATTGGTGATTGGCCCGCATTGCCAGAAAATGATCAAAAGGAGCACTGAACACAACAACCATTATCTCTGCCTACAGTGTCTAAAAGGACATCAGAGGATGAGTGTTTCTTTGTGCAGAATACTGGGTGTGTACTGGGTGTACATGTACCGTTTGTGCAGCGCAACTTCATTACAACACTCAGTGAGAGCTGTCAATCACAAACACACTATACAAGTACATGTTCTTTAGCTGAATACTTCTTCTAAGTTCTGTTTACATGCAACAACAAGCCGAGAGAAGTCTTAACGAATACTTGGCTAGAAGTTCACACATCATCAGAACAGATTAGAGATAAACACCGATTAGAACAGACCTTCAGGGTTGATTTCACACTGACATTTTCTTCTGTCTTATTAGGCCTCTGACCTTGTCTTCTTCAGTGACTCTTCAGACAGGATCAATAGACAAGACCAGACAGACTGAGGAAAGGTACATTGAACCGGATGGGGACATGCAGAACGACATAGTCTGTCACTTAATTAAGCAGATTGCTTTTTAGATAATACAAATAAGGCATTCATCTATCTTTTTTTGTTTTCCTAAACACTTCATTACCCATGCTCTTCGCTTTCGTTGTCTCCTTCCCTACTTGTGACAAACCGCAAAACATGTAGATACACAACTATCCATCCAGGCATACACATTTTTTTTTGCAGCTAGCAGTCTTGAGTTGGTAAAAAAAAGAAAAAGAAGATGTGCAGGTGCTGCGTGTTGAAATGAAGACAGAGCGAGGGCGCACCGAGCGAGACAAACAACGTGACAGATTATGTTACATAACAGGGGGATGAAGGGAGTGCACTCAGCTCTCCAGTGAGATCACATCAGCTCCATCACGTTTGACAGCGCTCGTTGTTTACAGTCTGTCTGGATCCACAGATGCTTTCGACACAATAACTGCCTTCCTGTGCTCACACACAAAACTTGAAACTACATTATGCAGTAAGCTGAACAGCATGCAGTATGTATGTATCATCAAAGCTTTTTTTTTTAACTGGTTAACATATTCACTTGCGTACTACACGAAAAGTTACATCAAGCAGGTTTTAAATGGATTGTTTTATTGGCACTCACACGCGCTGTAACTTTAACTTACAAGCACAATAAGCTGTTATTGGTCATGTTTTGCTGCTTTTTTGTGTTTATACAGTATGTATTTTAATATATATATTTTTAAATATTGTGACCATGCCACTTTAAATTGTTATATTTGTTGTTTGCTTGTTTGTTTTAAATTCATTGCACACATACAGATACAGTACTGTAAAAATTCTGCATTTTTTGTTTATTGTACTTGATTAGAACAATGTTTTTGTGGTAGTCACAGTCCAAGTGCCATCAAGCTACATGCCTCCTACTGTGCGTCAATGCTGCAGGTCTTTTCAGACAATATATCCTCTTCAAATCCATACAGAAACAATGCCAGATACATACTGTATAAAATAATATATGCTTATATACTTCTTATATAAGCGCATGTTATAAACTATACAGGATACCGTATTGCTATGCTGGCTACCTATATTCATGTAAGTTGACCTTTCAACGTCCCACGGCCTCCACTCTACTCTGTGATGTCAACACATTTGGTCTCAGATACAACACAAATATGTAGCTATAACTATGAAGAACAATATACTAATAATTATTCAAGGAATTTACACAACAACTGTTAAGCTGCAAAGCATATACAGTACAAGAAGAAACACCAAGCTGGTAAACAATCCGTCATAAACAAACCCTGCAGTGTGGTCAGAGCGTTATTAATAAGTGATCAATAAATGTGCTGACATGTAGTTCCATGCTGTGAATTGTGAGTTCATTTTTATCCTTACATTGACCAAAGTTGAGTTCTGCATTGCAATCCCAAATCCACGACGGATATTCTTCTGCTCTTAATCTGACCATGTCCCAGTTTAAGTGTCTCCTGATGTAACCGTGGATTCCCCCAGTAAATAAAAAAAAGTATACTTATTGGAGGTTGGATTGGATAAAGAACAAATATATATATATATATCAATGTCTACATACAGTATGTCTATTTTTAAAAGAACACAATAAAATTGAAATATCCACAGCTCAAAATGTGTGAAGATTGTATTTATCCTTTTAAAGCTGAGTAGGCGAGATTGGAGCAAATATGATAAAAAAAAGTTATTTTTATAAAACGGTCGCTATATATCTTGACAGTAGTACATGAAACAGGTAAGCTGAAAAAAAATCATATGCCTCTGTGTCCTCTGGTGCTCCTAACGGCATCTGCAAGATTTCACAGACAGGAGGAAAACAAGCAGTAAGAGCTGATCCGAGGTCTGCTGTCTATGAGAGCCGGCTGTCAATCACTCGTGAACTCCGACCAAACGGTCAAACTAGGTAGCGCTGATCAAATATGAATCAATATTCTGTTACATTAATGCCTATTTCTCGCCTCGAATGTTTTCAGAATCATCTTGGAGTGCACCGTTGAGCTGTAAAATAACGCAAAAAAATGTTTTGATGCCTGAAAACAGAGCCATGAGGAGGTGCAGAAGTCTAGTTATTTCTAAGAACACTTGAATTACAATATGCTGAAAGGTTATTATGGATTTTTCACCCAATGATGACAAAAATATACTACCTACTGCCACTTTTAAGAGGACATATTATGCTTTTGTGTTTTTTCTCTTTCCTTTTTTGTGTTATATAGTTTTTTTGTGCAAGTAAAAGGTCTGCAAAGTTACAAAGCCCACAGCAAAAGGAGTTACCCTCCCCCACAGACACACTGCTCCTGAACTGCCTGAAATGCCTTGCTGAAAGTCCTGCCTTTTCTTCCGTACATGGTGATGTCACCAAGTAACACACTCTGCCTAGCGGCTAGTTTGGCACACCCTCAAAAAAAGCTAGTTAGAGCGGAGCTGAAGTAAGGTCCAAAAAGTTAGGTTGCGGCTGACCAATTAGAGCAAACTGGGCTTTTTGGGGAGCGTGGCGCAGGAGTTCCAACAGAGCGTTTCAGACAGAGGGTGAAAAGACGTGCTGCAGCACAGCCAGTATGACAAAAGTAAAGCAAGTTTCTTTTTAACATTAAAGCATGTAAACATGTTCTGGTAGAAACCCCAAACACAAGTATGCGCCTGAAAATAATCATGTCTTTAATTGAAACAAAAACTATCAATAGCAAATTAACAGAAAAATGATCACCTCATCACCACTTAAGTTGTATACACATATTATATTGTCAGTATATCTTCATGATTGATAATACTTTATACCTAACAATACTGAGCTCATCTGAATAGCTCAAATGAATGTTTTTATTGTCTCAGTTGTATCTAGTTTTATTCTTGTACTTGCACTGCCTTTTCAACCTTTTTATTCTCTTACTCGGGTTATTTAAGTACCTGAAATACAGGGTTAGTTCAATATACTTTAAGCTGGTCTTTTTTTGTTCCTAAAGATAAAGTGTGTCCCCTTTGCGTCATGGAGAAAAACAGAGAAAGAATGAGTAATTAAAGGACTTGGTTTTCATTAATAAAAGACTCCAAACTGTCAATGGTGTTGCGACATACTAAGCCTTCATTACACCGTGTAGAAGCTCTTACTGTAATCAATCAGGAAAGTCATTTAGGTAGGGGGGAAGCACAGAAGAGTGTCAGTGCTGTTCAGGGGGTTATTAACAAACACACACACACACATGCACGCACTCACACACACACTAAAAGGAGCCAATGCAGGAGATAAGACAGAATTGATGGTAACTCTAGAAATAGCACCTTGAGGATCATCACCTCGACCAGTCAGGCCGTATGACTCACACACACACACACCCGCCCCCACCTCCTCTGCCTCTCTCTGTGTCTCTTGCTCTTTGCGCTCTCCATCTACCTCACCCTCTCTCTCTCACCCGTGTTTCTCCCTCTCTCGTGGGATGGTGACTCACAAACACATTGACTGCATGAATCCCAATTTGAACAGCTGCAGGGATGAGAGGGCGGCGAGGCCATCACAGGCACTGAATTAGATCACAGTTCAAACTATATAGTTTCCTGTCTGTGGGAGGGCAGTTTATGGTGGCTTTATGCAACCTTGTTTCATGGGAAAACAGAGAGGCAAAATTACAGAACAAAATAACGAGGTGTGTTAGCTACATCCCAGTCTAGATCTCGTCTCACCTGTCTTTCCAATTAAAGATTGTTCAAGATTTGCCTCTTGGTTCCTTAAACTAGATTATAGGCCTAAATTATTTATTATTGTTATATTAATCGGTACATTACGTAGTGCCAAATTTTACTGTATTAGTGTAAGCAATCGAGTTGCTGTGCACACATTATTATCACGCACACAATTCAACAAATTACGGATTTGCATGAAAAGACTGGCTGACAAGTACAAATACTGGAGATGTATTCTTCTGACTGACAAAAGAAATACAGAAACATTGTGTTGCTCACCATGTTGTCATGGTTGGATGAAGGCTGTCATGTAACTCCAACATCATCTATTTCTAACGTGTGCTTGCCTTTAGCTCTAAGGGTCAGTTGTCTTGGCAACATGGACGCCATCACTGTTGCTGTTTGTGTTTGATTTGGAGGCAATGTTTCACAAAAAAAAATAATGTTATAAAAACTATCCCCTCCATGTCATTTCATGATTCAATTCAATTTATTTTTTATATATGGCATCAGATCATAACAGGAGTTATCTCAAGACGCTTTTCATATAGAGCAGAGACCCAACAAGAGATCCCCCATGAGCCTGCACTAGGTACGACATTAACAAGAAAGAACTCCCCTTTAACGGGTAGAAACCTTGGGTAGAACCAGGCTCTGGGTGGGCGGCCATCTGCCTCTACCGAGAGAGAAAGGGAGGGAGAGAGAGAGAGAGAGAGAGAGAGAGGAAGGGAGAGATGCACAGCTGCCGCAATAATAGCACAACAGCTATAAGTAGTAATACAAATAGGACTAATAACAATAATCAACAGCAGTGGATATAATACAGTGATAATAGAAATAGCAGTATTAATAACAGTAATAATAATAATAGAAATAGGACTACAAATACTAACAAAAAGGCTGATGATAATGAGTAGTAGTTGGCGTCGAGCAGGGCAGCGGCAGCGGACGCAACCGTGATGCAGGTGTAACCCCCGATCCATGGATACCTGTGAAATGAGAAAGCACAAAGACTCCGGGGAAGAAATCAAGTTAGTAAAATGCATGAATGGGACATGAATACATACAGATGGAGAGGGAAAGAGCAGCTCAGTGTGTCATAGGAAGTCCCCCAGCAGTTTAGGCCTATAGCAGCATAACTAAGGGCTGGTGCAAGGCAGCCTGAGCCAGACTTGGGCCAGCCCTAACTATAAGCGTTATCAAAGAGGAAAGTCTACTCTTAAATGTGGAGAGGGTGTCTGCCTCCCGGACTGAAACTGGGAGCTGGTTTCACAGAAGAGGAGCTTGATAGCTGAAGGCTTTGGCTTTGGCTTTGAGCACAGTGTTCTAGTGGGGTAATAGGGTAATATGAGCTCTTTAAGATATGATGGTGCCTGACCATTTAGTTTTATTTTAATTATTTCCCTGGCTCACTACTTTTATCATAAACTTACTTAAAATGAAAGCAAAAGTACACTGTTTAAATGATCGTGCTGTAGTGAAAGTACAACCTTTTGAAATAAAAAAAATACTACTTACCAAATATGCATTAAAATGATTCTTGTAGCAGAAGTAGCTGAAGTGAACATAAATGGAAAGTTGATAATGATCATATCCAGTGCCGCAAAAAAGTTAGCATCATCACACTTATTTATTTTTTATTATTATTTTATTTTACAGTCGTGTTACAATGAAGTGACAGCAAACAAAGTATGTTATTTTATTTTTTATGGTAGAAGATAGATGTAAATAAACAAATATGCATATGACGTAATGACTACGTAATGGGTGATTATGATTTGGAATAATATTCAGACACATACAGTTTGCTACAATATTACACATATCTTATTGTACTTTCTTAAAAAAAAGTTCATTTGTATCACTTGCGTTGGGAAATAAACAAAAAATACCATACATACAAAAAACGTTTTTAAAAACAAGCAACTGTTAAAAATAAATATTTTTTTGACTGTAACCATATTTCAATTTCCCAGCATCACTCACTACAGCGCTCACAGACAGTGTATACTGAAATTATAAAGCAGCCCAAGAGGTAACAGTATGTCTTAATGAAAAATAAGAATATATAGCTTTTATTTGTTTTGTCTGTTTCAGACATGATATAATAATGATTTGATAAATAGTTTTTTGAATACATACCTGAAATTCAGATTGTGTTTTTGTACCTGACATCATTCAGCCATTCAAAGCTTCTATTGCTTTCTCGACAATTGGGACACTGTTTTCGTTTCAGTGCAGATTCTACATAGTCGTCTAGTTAAACATTTCCTGCTTTTGCTTTCTGTGAATTCTGCCACCTTCATTATTTTAAGATAGTATTACCATTTCCAGCACTGCTCATCCAACGGCTTTCTCTTTCTTTCCTAATCCTTCCCTTTCCTGCTTTTATCTTGATTGTCGTCATTACCATTCGCCCCTTTCTCTCCATTTGCTGTGGCATCTTTGGCTGAATTCTCGTCCATGTCCATCTCTGCTCCACTTTCCACCTCATCATCTTCTCCGCTGACCTCTCCATTCACCTCTCTCTTCTCTTTGGTGGCACCCTCTTTTGTTTTGCTCACATCTTCTTCCCTGTTACTGCTGCTACTGCTACTTCTGCCATTAACTGACTGTGTTTTCCCCGGGTCACTGCTGTTTTCTGTCCCTTTCTGTTCCTCCCCAGTGTCTACATCATTAACTTGGTCCTCACTGCTCTTCTCCCCCTTTCCACTGTCTTTCTCTTCTTCTGTATTTTTGTCTCGCTCATCCTTTTTACCCTCAGAAGATGTATGGCTTCCATCCTCTTTCTCTTTACCGTCCTGGCTCTTATCACTGTTGCTACTGCTGGACCCCTGCTCCTCACTCTTAACCTCCTCCTTACTCTCATCTGTGACCTCCTCCTTTACTTCTTCCTTCACCTCCTCCTCTTTCTCCTCAGATCCTTCCACTGCTTCACCCTCTTTTTCATCATTTTGCTCGGCATTTTCCTCCTTCGCTTCCCCTCCCTCTTTTCCGTCACTTGTTTCCTTCGAGGTGTCTTCTTCTGTGCTGTTTTTTGTAGCAGCCTCCTCCTTCTCCTCTTCCTTTTCACCATTCTCCCCTGTGGCTTTTGTATCATCATCTGCAGGATTCTGTAATGCAATAATACCACAGAAACAATTTATACTGTAGCTCTAAATATTTTAACAGGCATACAATGTAATTGCCCAGTTTACAGTAGTTCTCCCTGTGACCTGCATTTTCATGAGTGACAATGTTATTGAGTCAGGAGCACTTACAAATCAAATGCAGCCAAAGATTTATGTTTTTTTTTTTTCAAACACTTTATGACATGTCATTCAATATGCAACAAATAATGGAGTAATACATTAGTTGGCAAATATGAATCAAACTAATTCTTAACACACTGTATCGGTGATATCCGTATGAATTCTGTATCCTAAGGTGAGACACCCAAAGGCCAAAACAGCATTTTTCATGCACTGGTCAATTTGTTGATTTTGCGCTTTTTTTCTTCCAGAACATGTCTTCTTTCAGACTAGTTAAAAGAAAACATCCAAAATACACATTTAGGTGTTTATTGTACTAAACGTTGTCTATTTGCATCTGTAGATTTCTCCTACATTCATCAAAAGTTAGCATCAGATAATGCCTCATTTCTATATTCAAACATAACATTTCAGAAAACTTGTAATACAGAAAATAATTGTCTTGATGTAAGTAATCAACTGGGGAAGTTTCATGGTGGTATCTATTAGTTAAATAATTGTACCCTATTCTCCTGTAGTGCAAAATGTGAGGAATTTTTCAATACATGTCTTTTAAAGCAGTTTTCTCAATTTTCTTTTTTTTTTCCGCATACTGATACATACATAAGTCTCCACTTCAGTAGCACTTACATACACCACACTCTCCAGTTTCATTCCTATCTTTATTCTGAAGGTTTTTGTACGGAGGGGTTTGTTCATATATCATTCATAGCCTGATTTATAGAATATTTTATTCCAAAAAACATGGCAAAAAATATTTTTTTAAGGCTGTTTTTTCTGATTTATGGAGTAATACAAAGAGATATCAAAAGTTCCCTCTGTAAAAAAACATTTAACTCTAATATTTCAACAAAATGAAACAATAATTTTAAAGCTGGCTTTATCCAATGCTCAGATTTCTGTTCTGGAAATGTATACAAATTACTGCATATTTAATAAGATTATGCCTCATTTACATATTTAAACATACATTTCAGATAAAGTAGTTTAAATAGACATTTTGGCTCATAAATATAAATATATATATATATGCATCTCCAAAACTAGAGCTGACTCATCATCATTCTCTGGGTCTCATGAGAGACAGAATGAGATGCGACAAAGCACTGAACCCACAACATAATGTCAGGAACAGTGCCTGCTGTGTGCCTTAATGAGAGGTCACGTCAAACAGCATACTGTGTGGCTCTTTACAAAGACATCATTGCTTGCTCCTGTAATAACAGTCTATGATGTACAATGCTGTATGTTCATACCTCATCAGCTGGCTGGTCTTGGGGGGTCTTGTCCTCAGTGTTTCCATCATCAGCCTTTGATTCCGGGTCATCTGGAAATAGAGAGAAAATATATTAACCGAGCACACTGGTTGCAAATAACTAGAAGAGAAATGTGGGCTGATTTCACAGTAAGGATGTCTGTTTCTTGAACGTGATTTAAAGCATGTCTCAGCGTGACATTATGACATATAAATCATTGCGTTTCATCCAAATGTGTGATATTGTGTCCTGAATGGGCTTGTTAGAGGCAATATAACATAAAGTTGAGTGATGGGTGTCATCCTGGTGTAAATACATCAACATTTATTCTTTCTCACACAGGCTTAAAGAGACTTCTCTAGGCCAAGTCAGACAAAAAGGGAGACAGAGAGGTAATAAAATGGTATGAATTGCATCAAAGACATGAATAATATTTTGATTCAACATATTTTGTTTTTGTAGAAGCCCAACAAGACGAACATGCAGCAGGATACAAAGTAACTCTGCACATCACAGCAACGTGTGTGACTTTAACACAAAACAATTCCAAATAGGCTGGTTAATTTAGATCCCTGTACTTTAATGCCACTCTTGTTAAGTAAAATCCTCATGACGTCAATTTATTTATCATTGTCTAATGTAATTTTGCGGGTTTAATGTAAGGAATATTGCTGACTACTTTTCAAGACCCAGTTAGGGCCCATTACATCATTGCATAAATCCATAAAAAAAACTCTCCTATAAATAAGGGAGCTTTTATTCATCCTCCTGGAAGTGACTTGTTGAAATTATGCATCTTTTATACAACAGCTGTGTTTTCAGGCTTTCATGAACAAAACACGGCACAAGACTGACACCTGGTGGCGAAGAGGAAAAACACCCAAGCCTATTCCAGGCAAGTAAACAACCTCCCCAGACAATGGAAGTGTGGCAGAGAGAGCCAGAACACATTTTACAAGCTCAGAAGGAGTAAAGAGCACGGCGGGTATAAGTTCAAGGTCTTGAGAAGATTCCAAAATACAAATGTCACATTAAATCATCTTCATTATCGTTATTAATATCACCAGGGCAGTAATTGTCCTAATAATCCCTGTACAGGTATTAAGGTAGATGTTGTTCTACCTTGACCAACACACAAACAAGATTCATTCAGGTCCACACCACCAGTGCTTATCCCTGACACTAGCTTTCATTTTTAGAGCAGGCACTCAAAATTGACTTGAAGGGAGAAATGGGTCCCACATTTTCTTTTTAATTTGGAGAAATCACTGGTTTAATCTGCGGAAGCTTTTTCAATTTCCTATATTTTTTATCAACGTTGTTGCAAGCTGCAGTCAATAATATTCTACCCAAGACGCAATGTTTAAAACAGACTGAATAAAGTACCTGAGGGTAGACACAAAAAAGAAAGATCTGCCGTAATAACAGCCTGCAAGATTACAAGAACATATATTGCCAAGTCGCCCAGAGGAATCACCTGTCATCATTTACTGTCCAAACAACTGCATAGCGATACTGCGGATTTCGGTGTTTTAAATGAAGATATCATACCACAACTCAACACCAGCTACACACTCATTTCTATTGAAGCAATCAGAACAGCAAGACAGGTTTGTTGGAGTGCAAAATTAATATGTTTTTTTCTTCAGTTTTCATGTGAGCCTGTGCATCAAAGGCCTTGGAGTAATTAACCCTAAACATCATAAGAGGAATACAACTATACGCTCTGATAAACAACATAATTACACACTTGTTTTTGAAACACTGGATGAGACTGAAATTTCCAATCAGAAATAAGCGGCAAAAGAGTGAGAGACAAAAAAAAAACAGAACAGTGTAATTAATGTCTTTAATATTAGTTTCCCCTTTCTACTCATACCAGTTAAAGAAGAAAAATGACTCGGGTAGAGATTAGAGGGAGTTTATGGAGACATTTAATGCATTTCAAATGCAAAACTGATTGAAGTTTAGCTATGGTGGGAGATGAAACGTTATGGTAATAATAACGGACCTCTTTAAGAATATTTTATGGAAATCGCCCGCATTCATTAACAGCGAGGGCCGAGCAATTGAGAGTAAGCAGTAAGCAGCGGATGAGCCCCAACGACTCTAAACATCTTAACGTGATTTGAGGATGAGGCACGGGCTCATGAAAATGCTAAATCAAATTAAACACAATATTTAGAATCTCCCCTTCTTGCTCTTCATTAAATCCAGTAGATTTAGGTTCTGCTGTTGCAAATGGCTTGACAGTGTGTGTAAATATGAATATGTGTCTGTCTCTTTTTTTTTCCTTTCATAATCAGGCACATTCCTTCTTTTCCCCTATACACTATTGGCACACAAACTCTGACGGAGCACACCCACACTTCGGAAGTGATGCTCCATCTCATCCATCAGTGTGAGGTAAAACAAGGATGCAACTGTAAGTGTGTATAATTACTCATATAAATGGCTCTCGCTGCCATTCTCCTGAAAGGTAAAGTTATAAATGACTGTTGTTCCAGAGAAATGTAATAAAGCGCAACTGAAGATGAAGTGATAGCAGGTAGTAAACTACAATAACCTCCCACTTCTCGACAAGCAAACTCCATCCCTCCCTTTGCAAACAAACACACACACACACACATTCTGCCTTACTGCTGCAGGATTTTAGTTTTAGGGAACTGGTTTGTAAAACAAAAACAAAAAAAAAACAGGACTTGTGATCTCCATTTCCATCTCTACACCTCAGCTACATCCATTTACATTGAACAGCATCACTTTGATCTGTTTATTCCATTTGATGTGCTCATCCAATTCTAGCAACCCTGACACATTGGGGGAATCCAGTGTGCAGTTTACACCAGGTAACATGATGTAAATACTATTCCATGAAATATGTATGGATTGTATTCATCAACCCAATTAATAAAACAATACGTATCACAGCACAAACAGCCCCCCGTGGTTCCCTGTGCTCATATGAACCCTGAACCTGAACTACGTTGTCAACAACATTTGTATTTTTTCATTCAAGTCCCAGCATAGTGTAAGCAAACAGGTGCATAGTTTCATTTATTCCACATGATATAAGGGCTTGTTGCCATTCTTCTCTCTTTCACAGAAGTTGTAGCAATGACTTTAAATTCAGCAGGGAGTTGAGTAATGAACCAATAAAGCTTTTATTTTGTTAATAAAAAGAGCTACATTTCATCCACTGCATCTTTTCATGAAAAACCTGCTCGCAAATGAGACACTGTTGATGTGCATTGCATCAGTGTTTTCTTCACTGCAGAGTTGGGAGTATCGCCAACCATGTCTACCAGAGACTTGCAGGGTCTAATATCATGTTTAAAAGCTTTTCCACTCCTCCAGGAAGGATTTCTGAGTAAAATCTATACAGCGCAATCAAGTTCTCGACTCCACAGGAAATCTGTAGCAGACCAGGGCATGAATTCATTTTTTTTCATTGCAAAATGCAACTGCAAATAGGTTTGTTGAGGATGTATATGTTGCTTTTAACAGCTGTGAAGTCACTATGCTGGAGAAACCGTCCGTTTTTTAATGTTCTGCAAATCATTTATTCCGGTTTCTCTCGAAAGCTGTTATGTCATTTTCAATATGTCAAGATGTTCTCAGTGCTGTGACACTTCTGGGAAAAGCTATTGAACTGAATAAAGCTTTTCTTAGTCTGGGGAGACAGTACTAGAAAACCATATTAGTGAGGGTTTTTAGCTCAGAGAGAGTATTGGAAAAACAAAACAAAATAATTGAAAACGTTGCCTCTTCTGCATTTATTCCACTTATACGAAAATCATCAGAAAAGATCTGTATCCTGCATTTACTTTGCAAACTATCTGTATACTGTATTGACCACCTAATATTCACAGTAGAAAAGCCTCTATCACCACAACTTAATGGATTAATGATTTGTTATTGCACCCTACTGCTGATATGCACCAATGCTCAAGCATACTGGGAAGATGTGTTCTTGGAAATGCTTTGGACGCCATGGTCAGTTGTACAGTGTGGGACTTTTTTTGTCTGTAGAAAAGCAGAATCTTTATTCTTTCAAATCCACTTCTGAAAAATCAATCCCTAAATGGCAGTGGTTTTAGTTCTGTTTTAATACACAATGTGGTTATGCTTATAAGCTAAAGCATGGACAAATCGTTGACATGGCCTCCACAAGCCAATTCCACTTTCAGCGGATTAGCTCTGCAGTGTTAAATAAACACTTGACATACGACTTAATGTACCTAAATAACTTCACACAACACTCCTTGTATATCACCGTACGGTATAGTATATTGCTTATTTACACCCAGCTGATTTAACCCACTCAGCACATGGCTGAGTTATGATGGGGTGTAAAACAACATGGGTAGTAACTCTGAATGGTAATTATGAAACGTTGCCACTCAGCAAGTGTGCTCCAGTCACTGGCCAGGGTCCTGTTAAAACATTTAATGACTGTATGGCCAGCGGCCACCATGAGAAAAGCCCAGTTGGTATTGGGTTTATAGTGATGTGACACACAGAAAAACAATCCAGCTGCATAGTGTAAAATCTGATGACTGCACATTTTGCTTGTTCATCTGTTTCTCTCTCTCTCATGCATACACACATTATATTTTAATGTCATTTTCATAGATTTATGAGGCAAAATAAAATACAGCGAAGGTATCAAGAGAATCATTGGAGTTAGGGTGATGCATGTTTTGCAGTCAACGATACTGCAAATCACAGCTGAGCACA
This sequence comes from Helicolenus hilgendorfi, assembly GCA_916700815.1. Classification (NCBI taxonomy): domain Eukaryota; kingdom Metazoa; phylum Chordata; class Actinopteri; order Perciformes; family Sebastidae; genus Helicolenus; species Helicolenus hilgendorfi. Next base: position 12,489 of record CAKALG010030822.1, on the reverse strand, counting down.
TCCAATTTATCATATTTGTCATAATAATGCTTTGTAGATGCAAAATGTGTGACTCAAAAGTCACCACAAAACTCTATTAAAGGGGCATGCCATCACTTTTACACATGAAGTTCAATTTACTTGTTTGCCAGGAGGAAGCTGGTCATGTGCTTTGCCACCACCGAGAAGACTACCTTCCCTTCCATGTTTAGGAGGCAATGCCTCTGAATTGGCTGATTTTGGAGAATTTCTCCTTTGCCATAAAGGAGGTGACCGCTCTGCTCCACCCTGATGGGATGGATTGGGTTTTCCAGGCAACGCCCATCGCTTCCACACAAGCTTCAGGGGCCTGTGGCGGTTTTTGTTTACCCTATAGGGTATGCCGTTTGGTCCAGGTGCGAGGCACACACAAAACACAGGGTTTTCACCCAGGAGGTCGGCGTTCGCATCCCCTGTGAAAACAATAATGTGTAGTTGTCTTTGTATTTGAAGTTATTTTAACCCAAAACACAATGTTTTTCCCTAAACTTCCTTTTTTTTTTTACTAAACCTAAATAAGTTGTGGTTTTATTGCCTAAACCTAACTGTTTATTTACCTAAACCTAAAGAAGTTGAAGTTTTATTGACTAAACCTAACTGTTTATTTGCCTAAACCTAAAGAAGTTGTAGTTTCATTGCATAAAACTAAGTGCTTATTTGCCTAAACCTAAAGAAGTTGCAGTTTTGTTGCCTAAAACTAACTGCTTATTTGCCTAAACCTAAAGAAGTTGCAGTTTTGTTGCCTAAAACTAACTGCTTATTTGCCTAAACCTAAAGAAGTTGTAGTTTTGTTGCCTTCGCCCATCAGCTTCCATAAAAGCTTCAGGGACCTGGTGTAGTTCTTGTATACCCTATAGGGTATACCGTTTGGTCTGGGTGCGATGACTTGAAGGGGTCCTGGAAGAAGCTCACCCTTCTATAGTATTTTTAGTGTGTAACATCCTTTACATTAAGCTTTGTTTCCAAGATGTATCTGAATAAATAAACACTGTACATTATCTCTAGAGTGAACTTTGTAATAATGTAGAAAATGCCTCTCATCTACAGTAGTGTACAGCCCTGTGCTTAGATAGCTTTGGCATGAAATCAGACGAAAGCTCTGCTTAACAACGTTGCAGTCAGACAGGCAGAGTAATATTTATAAAGGTCATGGCTTCAGTTAAATATTTTAATAATTCATGAAATTTGTTCTCTCTCACTTTTCTCACCGTTGCCGGAAACCTTACCATCCTGTGTTTTCATCATATGAAAGGTTTATTGCGAATGGCTTCTGTCTAATCAGTGTAATATGAAAAGAGTATTACAAATTGAGTTTTCTTTCTTAACACAAACAACATGATTACAGAATTTAAAATGTTGTTTTATATGCACTTGTTCTAAAGTCCAATAACTTTGGCAACATTCACTATGGTTGAATGTTTGACTATGGAATGTAACTCGCACACATAATGTATAGGTCACTAAAATGGTGACAGATGGAAAACAATAATTATGTCTTGATTTCAGTTTCTATTAACACAAGCAGAGCCCTCTGTGAACTCGAACTTTTCTCATTTATCATCTAAAATCGACATTGAGGGATTTGTATTTTATTGCAATGTCCTTTCATGTTCTCTTTGCACCCTGAACTGCATTATTTGGACTAAAACTGATAAATGACAGAAATGTACAACATTTGAAAGTATATGTGCGACTGCATTATAACTGACAGTGATAAACACAAAGCACTTTGCTCTGGCAACACAGCAACTTCCTAAGCCCAGCTCCAACACATGATGTAAACTTCAGATCTCCTCAAATGTCAAATATTTAGTCTTGCCATTTAGGTTGAATGTCAAAACTGTTTCAGGGTCTAAAGCTGATATAAATCCTGCAGATGCTGATGTTCCTATCACAGCTACTCCAGATGTGCGTCTACTAAAAAAAAAAATGCTAAAACGCGCAAAGCAGGCTAGATTAGAAGTGACAGAAATTAAGAAAATTTGTGTCATTGAAAGTGTCACACGTTATCCTAACCCTATACTCTACGTGTCACAACCACCACTGTTGTATGTCACAGCTGAAACACTTGTTAACAGATTAATGTGGCAGATTAGTACAGCTACCCTGCACTTTAATCCAGTAATCCTGCATCAAAGGGTCACGAAGAACCTTTTTCAGCTGTAGTGAAAAGGGAGAGATGAAAGGAGAGGAAGAATGAAGGAAGGGATTGGGAAGGGTGGCCGTGTTGTCTGAAATGTGACATGCGAGCGTGTGCACATAAAAACAGTCACGCACATAACACACACATTAATACTTTTAACGCGGTGCTCACAAACCACACTTTCTAAGAACTTGGCAAGGAAAAAAAACTTCATTTAAATGTTGCCATCTCTCATCCTTCGCTGCTGAGCCTCGTTTTTTTGACACAGGCACACGATTTCAGACACACAGCCTCTTTGTGTACACGTCTCCCGCCTCCAAATGCTGTTTTGAACCCTATTTCACCCTGACAGGCATTATAGATACATATGCTAACAGGGCTAATTCCCCGAGGCAGCATCACATTTTATGACACCAGAGGCAGAAGGTTGATCTGGTTTGGATGGCTTGTGCATGTGCAAAGGCACGCATAAACACACAGACACGCTCACATATACAGCAATCTTCATTCCTCTCACATTCATCTTGCAAATAATACCAAGAATGTTTTCATTTTCAGTTTTGAAAATGAGTTTTTCTGAAAAATACCTCAACTTAAAACTTCCTTGACTTCAAATCAAAGTCCCTTCAAGGAAAATGGAATGGACATAATGCAGATGCATTATGTGGCTATGAATTGAATTGGCTCCTGCTACGTTAACAGATGCAGCCTTGTACATGAAAAGGAGGCAGCAGGCTACTCAGAACATAAGATGTCCTTGAGGTTTCAATGGAAGCCCGAGCAGAGTTACCTGTTTGGAACTCACTCAGTCTCCAGATTAAGAGATGCAGAAGAAAAGGCAAGATGAACCTTACTGAGACATTAAGACTGCACAATTGACATATTAAACTGCTTTGTGGGTTTGTGTGTGAAAGAGCATGAAAGCCTTAGGGCATGTGTCTCCAAATTCTTGCTGGTGTAAAATCCACTATTAACTGGAACTGCTTGTAGATTTTTTTTTAACCAGTCGTTTTTTATAGACTGTCCTCCCCCAAATATATAAGCCCCATAAGTCTTTTGTACAAGCAGCTTATTATGACCCATATTTACATTTATTGTCGGGCGGTGACCTCTAGTGGATGGAAAAGTTATGACGGGAGCAAAGGAAGAAGTCAGGTGACGTCGTATTAAGCGCAATAAAGTCCGTGTAGGGAGGTCAAGGTGGATGGATGAGTCACACAAACACAGGATTTTGACCCAGGAGGCCGCCGTTCGTCTCGAGTTATTTTAACCTACATGAGTTAAGTTCACATGACCTAATGTACCTAATGTAGGTTAACTTCAAGTCCCCTGGAAGAGCGCCGGACTTTGAAGCACATTTGTATAGTGGCCAAACCGTGGAATTACAACCTCTGTGTTGATCACAGGATGCCATTGGGACCAAAAAGACTTTTCCCCAAAGACTTAAATTGGGAAAGAATTGTAAATCAGCAGGTAATTCTTTTCGAGGTAAATAAACTTGCCTGTACAAACACTTAAATAGCCCTAATTTAAACCATTGTAAAATGCATCAATAGCCAAATTCAGAGTTATTTTCCTTCCACTATTCATGTGAATGAGCCCCAGACCGCGGCTGGACTGCTATGGGTCCATAGATGCGGAAGATTGCCGAATGGTCCGGGTAATTTTATCACTCTGCAGTCAAGCCATTTTGGCTTCATGCGCCACTGAGCAACTTTCATAGGAATGAACGGGAGCCCGCCTCCAACGCTGTATCCAGTTCTCTTTGTAACTTAAGTCAAGCAACAGCCTACTTATTTAACCCAAACCATGATCATTACCTAAATGTAACCAAGTAGTTGTGTAGTTGTAGTTGCCTAAACCTAACTGCGACATTTCACGGTTTAGGTATGAGGACCTAAAGTTCATCTCTTGCCACCGGTAGGGTCGCTTATTTAGGAAACTGAGGGTTGTATTAGAGGGTAGGAACAAACAACTTATGTGGTTGTATGGGTTGGAGGACCATTTGATTTCCGGCTGCATTGACTGCATGAAATCTACAGCTTCCAAAAGATTTCTCATAGCATAATGAATCCATGAAAGCATGTGAAAACTCAATTTACAGCACTGTAAATCATTTCTGCTATGTAGCTTGCATGGCATACAAGTCATTTATAGCGTTATGCCCCACAACTGCCTTGCAATTTAAAAAGCGGTTTTGCTTAGCTAGAATTTTCTTCCATTGAATAACCTTGTTTTTCATAATATTTAAAATACATTCCAGGTAGAAATACCACATATAATGGCCAGGGAATCCTCACACATCACCACATCCACAGTATCATTAGCCCTTAGTATGGAGGTATTATTCCAACTCTCTATAATCACTCCAGTGTGCGCAGCTCTGCAACCACTACTAACACAAAAAAAGAAAAAGCATAAAGGTACCAAATTGTGTTTTATGTTGATTTCTTTGGTTGCATTGTGCCTCAACTGGCCTCAGAACTCATTGTTCAATTAGATCAAATGAATTACAACATGCACACTCAATTTTGCAAATCAGAAAGTCCCCTCACTAATGCAAACACAAAGGCATATCCAATGTAAGGGTCCAGATGATCAGTAGACGCTCTTCTCTTTCCCCCCTTGTTGGGCTTTCTCCCTCTCTTTGCCTTTCTTCCCTCTCCTCTTGTCCATACCTTTCTGTCTGTCTGTCCTTCTTGAAGTGCGAGGCTCTTTTGTTGATTTTTCAGAGCAGCAATTTGGCCCCAGCAAGGGGCCGAGGCAAGTAAAATTCTGCTTTGATGACTCTAAATGGAGAGATTATCTAAATGAAAGGCAATTATCCAAACCCCACCCATCCCTCTGCCCTTCAATATCTCAGCCTTTCTTCCTCCACTCTGTGCTCGCACAACACCATCTCAGGCTATTCACCATACTCGCTCTTTGATTCCACCTGTACTCTTTCTTTTCCTTCCTCTTAATGTCCTCCTCCCGTCATCATCTCAACTTTTTATCACCTCTTCTTTGACCTTCTATTTTCTCATCCCTTCTCTTTACATCTCCTCTCCTGTCTCTACTATCTTCTATTCTTTTCTATTTTCCCATTCTTTTCCCCATTCCTGCTACTACTTCTTCTTCTTCTCTCCTCTCTTCTCAAGGGAGCCATTAACTGAACTGGTCACACAGGCCCTTTAAGAAACAGATAAACATCCTGTTTCTATTTTGAGGTTAGCAACAACTGCTGACTGGTTATATGCAACCTGAACATGAATGCGTTTTTGATCACTGGCCACATTGGACCGATAATCTATTCAATTTAAAAGGGCTCGCATACTGCGTTGGCTGAAGTGTACGCGTGCAACACATCTTGTTGGTTAAGTCTTTTAAGCCAAATGTCTTTGTTATACTAGGTTCAGATTCATTCCGTGACCTTTGCTGCATGACTTGTCGCACCGCCTCCCCCCTTGTCTTTGCTGTCACTCGCCACTGTGTTCACTCTAATGAAGCAGAAAAGTCAGGAGCTTTACAATACACGCAGACAGAAACTGCTGGAGTTATTCTCAGTCTGGCTCCCAGCAGCTGATAGACAGTGAATAATGGGGACTTGCGCACACACACATAGACGCACACAAAAACGAACCTCCCTGTCACAACAGAGTCAGCACCGAACAGAGGGAGAATCTCAAGTTACGGGGTCACTCTGTCTCATTTGTCATTTTCTTTCTTTCTCTCTATCATTTGCTTGTTTTCAAAGCCTTACAGTCAGTGCATCTCTTCATCTTTCCCTCACCCCTCCCTCTCTCGTATATACATTGATACTGACATGACACCTTTATAATAATCTTTTGTTTTCACTCCAATGTTCCAGCGCACCAGAGATCAGTGTGGGTTTCATGTCGTGTTCTTTCCACAGCCGCTGCCAGTCAGACAACTTTGTGGCTGAGTTCCTTTTGGCACCAGATTGGTGATGTGTTTACCTCATACCCAGCCAGGGCAGGATTTCCCAATGGGACAGTAACACCAAAAACACCTCTGTGCTGCTGTGAATCACTAAACAAACAAATGGGGATATGAACACTGTGTCCCTGGGAAACTGGACAAACATGACAACAACACTAAACTTAGCAGCTAATGGGTACAGAAGTAATTTGTTCTTGGTAAGCCAATGTGCTACTATGATTTCAGCTCTTCTTTGCTTTTAAACCGGCAGTAGACAAAATGATTTCGGCATCATTTGGCAAAAATTCCATAATAACCTTTTAGCACATTTTACTTCTGTTACTGTAATGCCTATTTCTCGCCTCAAATATTTTCAGAAACATCTTGTAATGTACTGCTTAGATGTTGAATGAAAAAGTTTGCTCCCACTGGTGGGCTGTGCTTGGGATTTCCTCAACTGATCTCAACATGGCTGCAGGGTCAAAAACTTTCTAATTTTACAGCTAAACAGTACACTACAAGATGTTTCTGATAACATTTGAGGTGAGAAATAGGCATTACGGTAACAGAATATTGATTCATATTTGATCAGCACTACCTAGTTTGACCGTTTGATCGGAGTTCGCGAGTGATTGACAGCTGCTCAGAGACAGAAGGCTCAAGCTCGGCTCTGATTGGTTGTTTTCCTCAGGTCTGTGAAATCTTGCAGATGCCATTGGAGGACACCGGAGGACACAGAGGAACATGATTTATTTCTTCAGATTACCTGTCTCATGCACTACTGTCAGGATAAAGTGACCATTTTAATAAAAAAAAAGAAAATGTAATAATATGTTCTCCAATTCTACCTACTTCAGCTTTAAGAAGTCCCATGTGCAAATATTATTTTAGAATTGATTTGCTTCGGGAGAGAAGATCAACAACAAGAGTCAACCTGCTGTATCAAAGCAAAAAGCTGTTCAGCACCATGGACAGAGACAGACTAACAGCCATGCACAGACTGCATTACATGCACAACACCTACCTACTAAGCCAGACCAGTAAAGCAATATTGTTTCTTGTAAACATGACAGCATTAGAAGAAAAGACTTTATAGGTCAAACAGTGAAGGGTGCATGAGAATGTGATATGCTCTCCAAGCCATTCAAACAATCTTTTCTAATGCCTGATCTTGTTTTCCGAGCTGTCTGTCTGTTAATTTAATCTTTGCTCAATGTCACCCAAGGGGACCAATAATGCAACATGCTTTTCTCTGCCTGTAATACGACATGCCACACAATCTGATGCGCCGAGGCTTTTGAGGGTGACATTACAGGTTTCAAATGCACACGCGGACAAAGACACGCGCACACACACATTCCTCATGCCTCTCTTTTGATGCAAAATGCCAGCTCCCCTGAACCACGGACACAATTCTCCACGCTCCTTTGGGCTTCTGCTGTCAACTCTCCTGCCAGAGGAGCAAACAGGCAACATCTATCATGAGCCACAAGATGACGTAATGGTGGTTCGTACCGCAGTAGGAGTTATAATAAGGTCAGCAGCAGAAAATCAAAATCCCTTTTACTGTAAAAGTTTAAAAAATAAAAGAGAGAAAAAAAAATTCCCTCTCACAATGTTAAACAATGTATATACCATTTATGGAAAACATCTGTCCTAGAGCAACAAAACATCTTAATGTTCAGATGAGTGCCAGCTGCAAATGAGCACAAAAGTAAAAACATTATATTAAACTGATCATAAGCACAGAAGATGACGTAATGTGTTTCTTGTAATAGTAGTTAATGTCATCATGCTGGACCTACTTTCAATATTTCTTGAAATATTTTTTTGCAGAGCAACAGTGCCACTATGTGGGCATTTAAGAACGCAGCAGGTTACATAAGATTTCAAAGGCCATGCATTACATCATGTGTCTGTATATCGTATAACTTTAACTGTATAAAAGCCCTGTTTGTGCACATGTTACAATCATTTATGGGAGCAAGATAAATCAGACATACAGACATTAAAAGGCCAGGTAGCATTTATAGAATGTGGTGTTCTTGTGAGAAGTGTCCTTAAGCCAGGCACTCATCTTCTTGATTGCACAAGCACTTGTAACCACAGATGTAAGCATATAGTACACCCACTTGGGTATTCACTTTATCAGGGATTTAGAAACAGAAACACACACATACACGCAAACTCTCTCCCAATATAAACCTGCACTGTGGAACTTTTGTTTTTGACGTATGCCTCGACATATGCCGGCTAGGACACTATAAAACACGCTGCTCCACTCAACTGGCTGTTGAAGCGGTGACATACTCTAACGTGGATTGCGCCTGTTCTCTGCTTGCTGTTTCAAACAGGACACAACATGGCGGCTTGCTCGTAAACTTTCTGTCATTCGGTTTAAACAATCCCCCAAAATCTACTTCTGAAAACATTTAAAGTGAGAAATAGACTATGCCACCGCTGAATGTCGTTTCACTTTAGAACTAGATTGCCTAGTTTGACAGCTTGGTCTAAGTTTCGTGAGCCGGATGTGTCACGCTGGACGAACTCATTTGCATAAAAAGTTGAGATTTTTCAACTTTATTCAAATACAGACCCTCTCCAACTTGCCGCAACACTCCCACAATGTACTGGGAGACTGCTTCTCCTGCTTTCCATAGGAAATTAATGGAAAGCGTTCATGGACGCCCTCCGTCACCGGATCATGGTGGAAATGCACCGTTAGACTTTAATCCTCTGAACGCTGAGATTCTATTTTTTTCTGGAACTGGAACTTTTTTCTTGGACGCTTCTTAAGATTTTCCGACATAACTCCCTGCAGCTCCGCCACGATGGTCTACAAACCTTTCCTGCCCTCTTTAGCCCTGGCTGGTCTACATAAAATGCATCACTTCCGGTGCACCAGCAAGGGAAAGTGGCCACAGACACCAGACGCCACAACTCGGGTAAACTCCGAGACAGAGAGAGCTTTCCCTCGCCCCAATAGGCTTAATCGGCATTGTGTGAATTCATTTGGCAAGGGCTTGAATGTAATGCGAGTCCCGCACTCCAGTTTTAAATAGCGCATGCAGACAAAGATTAACAGAAAATGGTGATGATGAATGCTTAGGAAGGTACAATAGATTACAACAGATACTGTAATTGTTTTACTTTGTTGGCCCCTTTTTTAAAAAAAATGACATCACAACTATTATATATCCTTATGTGTGGTAAGTGAAAAGAGCTGCAAGAAGTAATCATTATTACTATTATTGATTATAACTGTATTGTTAATATTAAATCAATTACTTGTTACAGAAATACAAAACTGCTGCTTTTTTTTTCTTCACTGCATTATTCAACAAATATCCCCAAGAAAATAAATAAATAAAAAACAGACTCAACAGACTTATAATAGCTACAGTCCTATCTTGTGATTTTGAATGTGGTGCTGTTGAGCTCCAAAGCCACAGCCACACTGCATTTGATGGACCTGTTTGGAATTAGCCTGTATATTATATTATGGTATTCCTATCCATACCGCTGTATTTGTTTCTGCATTACCATTGTCAGCGATGCCGAGGGTCATGCTTTGTCCACTCCTCTTCTTCCTGAAGGACATGAGTCTGGCCTGAGAGATCTCTCTGACGATGGAGGACAGGTGATCCTTGCTGCTGCTGTTGTGGCTTGGAGGAGAGGCCTTGGAGTCTCCGTCTCCACTGTCACTGCATCGGACCACAGACTTACTCTGGAGGAAATGAAAGTCTGGTCAGTTGATGGGAAACTAAAAGTACATACAACATTGGGATATCTATATTAGCTGCTTCTATTTATTTTAAGTTCATGTCTTGGTATGACTGCTTACAGTTTTACTTTGAGCATGTATTTTGTTAGAATAGTAATATTATAAGGGCTGGAGAATGAGAACTGTGTTAACTAAGTAAAACAATAAAGCCAAATAATACACCCTTGAACTAGGTTGAGTTTTAACATTTGACATGTAAAGCAACTAAATCATACAGAAAAGCTAATACTTTCCTCTATTCTTTGTATGTCTAACAATCCTGTGCTAATTATTTCAATGCTAGTTGGTTTATGTAAGCAACAAATGTTTCGCCAGCTATGACAATGTTGAATTTCTCATTTCCAATTTGAAACAAAACTAAATAATTAAAAGGCGAAAGACAGGTGTAACTCTTACGTTTCCATTTTGCTTGGAGAATCTGTAGATAGGTGGGAGAGTGTAAGCTTTCATTCTGTAAACAAAACAGGCGCAATATTAACAGAAACACATGATATGAAGCTTTCCTTAGAACACCAATTTATGAACTCAGGCATCTGAAATCAACCATGTCATTTTGTAAACCACAATATAACTAAAATGCATCTGAAAATTAAAAACAAAACGAAGGTTTAAATGCTGTACTGATTGATATTTGATTAATAAGTAATGTTCCGATCTAACAAATACCTAATATAAAATGAAAAAAACCTGTTAAATAGAGTGTAGCTTTGTGTATGTACATGTGAAATGGTAAACATTATGCATTACCTTCCTGATTTTGTTATATAGCATAAAAAGTATTCAAACATTGCAGTAGGCAACACTTTAATTCACATGCAGCAAGTAAAATAATATTTGGAGCTAAGGGATGTAGGTTTCAGGAGATTGGAAGGCAGATATTAACCCTGGAGGAGTAATTAGTTGCCACGCTGGAACACAGACAAACACAAACTGAACCGTCTCCAAGAACCATCCCTGGTAACCATAGTATTCCATTTTGAAATTTCCACAACTCTCCACAGAGGACTCAGGAATCTACATACTGATGGATACTAATAATGTGTCTCATTGGTCAATGTTGATGTTAACTGAATAACTTAAGATACCTTCCTCAATAAAAAGTAATTGCTTAAGGAGTGTTCATCAAAGATGTTGTGTGGGGAGTTAAAGTAGGCAGATATGTGTCTGACAACGTGCTAGTATATTTTCTATAGTGCAGTGCTCACCCATTGACCCTCCTTGTCCCTCTGGGTTTGGAGAAGAGAAGATCACTGTAGGGCAGCTTCTTAAACCTTTCTCTCCCCACAGCCACATACAGCTGACCGCTCTCCAAATGATTCCCATCAGTCACCTGGTGGCCTTCATAGGTGTAGAGACTGGACAAGAGACACAAAGTGAAAAGCCCCACTGGTTCCATCATGTGTTTGTACCAGTTTGTCCCATTTGAGTTTCAGAATATCCTCCCATATTCAGCATGTGGTCATTTATTAAAACAGTTTAACAAGCAAATACTGTTTTTGTGTGTCAACATAGGCCTATGTCAAAAAAATTTGTGTCAAAAGATTTCATGAAAAAAACAATAATAATATATTATCTCAAAAAAATTTCATAAGAAAAAGTAATAGTATCGCATGTCGAAAAATATCATGAAAAAAGTCATAGTATAATATGTCGACATATTTCAGGAAAAAAAAAAGTCATAGTATAATATGTCAATACATTTTGTGAAAAAATTCATTGTATAGTATCTCAAAAACATTCATGAAAAAATTCATAGTCTGGTATGTCGAAAAAAAAGTGAAAAAAATGTATAGTATAGCATGTCAAAACATTTAGTGAAAAAAACTCATACTATAGTATTTCAAAAACTTTCATGGAAAAAAAGTCATACTATTGCATGTCAAAATTTCATTAAAAAAATAATAATAGTATAGTATGTCGACAAATTTCATAAAAAAAGTCATAATATAGTATGTTAAAAAATTTCATGAAAAAAAGTTATAATTTAGTATGTCGAAAAATATCATGAAAAAAAGTTATAATTTAGTATGTCAAAAAATGTTGTGGAAAAAGTCATTGTATCGTATTTTGATACATTTTATGACAAAAAGTCATTGTATAGTATGTCGAAACATTTCATGAAAAAATTCATACTATTGTAGGCCCTACTGTGTTTATTTAGCACAACATCAAAGATATTCAAACGTGTCCATGTTAACATAAGGGACTTGAAGCAGTTTAAACAAAATCGGTTTCTTTTTTCATTATGCAAATTTACACAGCAAAGTGCTAGAAATCTGAAAAGGTCATCTGATATAATAGAAGAACATGTGGTGTAAGTCTTAAACTCCTTGCATGTATTGTTCTTGAGTTATTTTGTTAACAAGTCAAGACAGGAATTATACAATATTGTAAGGAAAAAATACAGTCCCACATGTTAAGTGTGAGCATTTTTTTTTTGCTGTACCTTCGGACACCTCCCATGACTTTCATGCCCATCCTCTCTGTGATCATCTCTAGTATTTTGTCAAACTGGCCGAGCATCCTCTGGTGGATCAACAGCCTCACGGCAGGGTTCAACACATCGCCATTTGCTACCGCACTAAGAAGAGAAAATACACATGGTTAAAGCAAACACTGTCAA
>CAKALG010030821.1:0-26144 GCA_916700815.1 Helicolenus hilgendorfi | reverse complement strand
TAAAACTCAGGCCTTTCCAAGCAGACCCCAGATGATGTGCCCAGCGAGGGGCTACGCAATGGTTGATCCACAACACACTGGGCTCCACCGATTGCAAAATGTAGTTAAATATATTATTCAGTGCTTTTTTATTGGGCATCAACCTCGCGTTTACGCACGTATTGTCGAAAAAAAAAAAAAAAACTTTAAGCGTAAATAGCCTAAACGCTTCAGATCAGGTTGCAGTTACGTGTGACACATCTGAGACGGAGCCCTGCAGACAAGCTGCTGCACAGATTAAAATGAGAGCGTATCTGTAGAGTAAAAAACACTTCTGACACCCTCCAGTCTTGACATGCACGGGGTGGACAGGAATGATTGAAAAGTATTTTTTTTACGTGTGACAATATAGGGGCATTTGCGGGAAAACTGTGATTAGCGACCTTATAATAAGTGGAACATATCGCCAACCCTATATTGTTATATGGCAACAAGGGGGGGGTCAATGGCCCCCCTATTTTCGGCGCCCATGACTGTAGGTAGATGGGGGGCACACCCTGTGGCCCATTCATTTGTACTCTGATCTGAACCTGCTAAGCTGCTGCACATGGATTTAAAAGTAGAGCAAGTAGATCCTGCTTCAGCATTTACCGGATTGGAGGTGATATTGTATCCCAGGCGAGCTGATCTTACTGCTGATAACGCTGGTTATCAGGCTTCTCTGGAGCCTTTAGGCGGAACATGTGGGCCCTGACATCAATGCAAATATCAAATTCTCGCTGCACACCTTTGATAAAAGCTACCTGAACTCTGATTCATTGATCGATACACGTGAGCAAAGATAAAGATAAATAAAAGATTTTTTATAACCTTCAGACAACTGATTTAAGAGATAGCAGAAGCAATCAGGATACTCATGAATATGCAACACTAATAGGAAGTTTTTAAAGCTTTATGTAAACTTGGACAGTGTTTTTTATTTCCCCCTCCCTTCCTTGTTTGGTGCAAACCATCACCAAACTCAGATGACCTTGAAACTTTAAGTGGTTTGTATCTAATAATATGAAGCTGATAAGCTTGCTCTGCTGAGCACACGGCCATGCCGTGACATCTTTTTCTCCTCTGTGTCTTGTCCTTTACTGCAGGCATCATGAAACAAATGCAGTCCAACAAAAATAGCATAATGGTGTGGTAGGGGATGTAAATGATGGCAAAGGAAACACAACAAATGGGAGCAAAGGACGTGGTGAAGAGGGATCGAAATGGAGCAGGCTTGATGGAGAGCCACAGTATGGCAAACTTTCAGTTTAATTTTTTCCTCCCTTGCTGCCGCCCCCCTCCTACTCCCCTCTCTTGCCTCCCTGCTTGGTTGGGTAATTGGATTTCAGTGGTAAGCCAGGGGTCTGCTCTCTTAGAACTTTCTGGAAGGTCAGAGGTGGCAGGGCAACACTGTGTCACAGCTAATCTGTCCCTGGACAGCTCTGGGGAAGTCGGGAGAAATGGTGTGTGTGTGCGTATGCGTGCGACAGAGTGAGTACCGATAAGATTTTGTGCGTACGTGTGTGGCAGGTAAGGGTCATCCTCCTTGTGCAGTCCCGGTATTGGTGGATGGCAAAGAGGGAGGAGGCGAGGGAGTAGAGACAGAAACAGATATTCTGTCTCAGTCATTTATTAGGAGGTGACCCTGAAGAAGCATCTCTCCACAGACTGCAGGAGGCACAGAAGAGGAGACGCACATACGAGCATTACCGACACTTAGCTAAGATATTCTCAGATAACAGGCAATGCTCACGGTCACTTAGAAGTCCCACAGTATCACCCCACATGAGATCATGTGCCCTTCGAAAAATGAAACCTGCCCTTTGTCGAAGACCTCCTTGGAAGTTTACTCATCTCTAACAGTTTGACAGTTTGTTTTCAGTACTTCTTTTTAAGACATAGTGTATGGAAATTCATATGCACAAATAAAAGAACGATTAAGATAGATAAAGAAAGATAGATTGGGTTAGTCATCTGCATGTTAGACCTGGACCTTTTCCAGTTCATGCTACCACGACCCCGGCTTTGTGCTGGTAGTTGGTTTGACTTTAATGTAACGAGAGGATAGCATGTATTGTACAGCACAAAAGGGAGTTGATAATGACAGGTTGACAAAGCCTACACGACTCCCGGGCTTGAGCTTTTAGCAGTGTGGGTGCTGCGGGAGAATTTGTGTGGAGACATATGGTCTGACATCGGCTAATCTGTTAAAGGGACACACAGGGGAGATGTTAACTGTGGCCTGTGTGAAAAGCTTCTCAGCATCATGAAGGAGAGCAGGCATTCAGTGTTAGAGTGCAATGGGAGAAAGAGTACAAGTCAGCACAGAAATATTAATGTAGTTTGGAGACTTGGAGATATATGTTGCAAGTCTATGAAGTTGCTTTTGGTCCTCAATATACAACACATTCTCACTTCCAACATATCAAATACCGCTGCCTGGTCAGCGCCCTGGCATCGGATACCGACGCACGGGGTACCCCTCTTGCGTTACTTTTGGACGGACCAGGGACGGCGTGTCACTATACACCCGTTAATGTATAGTCTCCTTTCAAAATAAAAGCCCATTTTCACAGGAAGTCAGGTTTAGGCAGCACAAGCACTTAGTTAGATTTAGGAAACGGTCGTGGGACTGACGATATATTATAAATATCATATTGCCCAGCCCTAAAACAATAAATAACTCACATGCATTAGAAAACACATTCTTTTGTGTGAAGGTGATTTATGCTGTTCTTGTTTTTGTACAGTTTTGACATCGTTCTTGTTCCATTTACAGAATGTGAGCTGATATGGTTTTGTGTACAAAATCTGTGGGGCCTTGCCTTGTGGTAAAGGATGCATTATCTATCCAATTCCAAACTAGGTTTGATCCTTACACCATCGCCCCAAGATTTGTTTTGGTGTGTGTATATGTGTGTGTTTGTGTGTGCCTCATTAGAAACTGAGTGGAATATTTAGGAAGGCCCGAGAGATTTATCATACTAATGAACACTATCCAGAGGGGAAGAGACACAATTTGGGCCGAGGAGGGAGGTACTGAGAGAACTGTGATAGAAGAGAGGGTGAAACTGGCAGAATAGCAGAGGAAAAGATCAGCAAAGGAAGGACAAAAGTGTTTACTTATGCCGAGTCACACCAGGATGAACCTCAAGAGTAAGAGCCATCGTCTATGTTGACACATTAATCCGTTTGTGTTATTCTTTGGTGTCAAAACCTCCTCTCTGCTTATCATTACATTACATTTTCCTAGATACTCACACTTCATATTGCCTTGTGTGAACTTGGTGAAACACAGGCAGGACGGAAGGAGATACAAAAAAACCCCACTAAGATCCATACCGTTATGGCACATGATGAATGAATGGATCACTGAGCCATGCACTCACTAGACACAGACAAATCTTATCCAGCCGACAAGGAGACGTAGATGTAATGTTTCTGTTGTGAATATTAAAGCAAGAAGTGGATAAAATAAAGATGACAAGTTGTTGAGGGGAGCAGTCACTGCGTCTGCTTCATTCTGACTGATTGCTTCGCATCCGCGATTGCTCACAGATGCAGGAGCTTTTGTGCACGGCGCAATAATATGAAGAATTGTTCATGCCCCGGTGAGAGAGTGTGGACACGTGTTCGCTCAAAATGCAGCTGCATACAGTACAGGCACGCTCATTGTTTGTCACACCGAGGGGCTCCGGTGTTCATCGCGAAATGAGTTAAAGAGAAAAGAGCATGAGGAAGATGAGTGCCTCTAAAAAAAAATTAAATAAGGGAGTGAAGCAGACAAGAGGGCATCTTGGGACAGAAAGCTGAGATATGAGACAACTCATTGCTGGCCTTGCTGTAGCTCCCAGCTTCTGCTTCCACTGCAGTGGTGCCGGATTCTTGAAGTGAGTCATTATACACAAAGCAGCGTAACAGGGGAGTTTTATCATTAGAAGTGGCAGAGTGGCCTGGTGGTTACAGAGACAACTTGGAGTTCAGTGAACCACAGAAGTAGCAACATACTGAATATAACCATGCTGCTATACACAACATGTGCCATGACATTGCAAGCAGAGTGTGTACAGTGTGAGAAGCAAGGCCCGTATGGATCAATAAAGCATTACAAAATAAAAAAAGGATGAGTGAACTGCCCATAATAATGGATGAAGCACTGAGAACCACTTGACTCCTCGGTAAAAGCTGAGTGCTTAAACGAAGTCATCGGTTCAATATCACTGTTTTTTTTCTTTTTTTTGCAGTTTGCGGCAAAAAACGCAACTTTAATCTGTTCTCAAAATCCTACACCCACACACACATACACACACACACATTGACTTAAGTTGCTTTTGGGATATATTAAATCAACTTACATGCATTTCCTGGAGTCTTACACTAACCCTATAACCATTACTTGCCTAACCCTAACCCTTACGCTAACCTTGACCTCTGACCCCAAGAATCAGCTTTTTCTAAATAGAGGACACAGGTTTTGTCCCTGATTGCACAAGCGCAATCATTGCTAAATGTGTACTAAGGTATAGTAGCCATCAGGACAAGGAGGTATTATCCTACATTAAGTGGTGAGTAACAGTGGAGCGTCACTTCATTGTTTGCCAGCCACTATAAAACATAAAAACACTAGCTGTTAGCAACTGCATTTTAGCACACAGCTGCTGTGGGTGCAGGTGTTTTTAGTTTTCTTGTCCTTTCTGGCCTGCATCAAAGTTTGTTCTCCTCATAGACTGTATATAAGAAGTGGACGTAGTCACCGTGACGTCACCCATTGGTTTGTGGATTGCCGTTTCGAAGCCTCGAGTTCGACTTTTTGGCTGTCGCATCTTGAATTTAATCCACCAGCATCCTGTGATTAACATTTGTGGCAACAGAAGCCACTGTTTATCAAAAGTTAGTCTCGTTTTAAATGTGAGTCTGAATATGACGTGCAAACTATTAATACAGAATCGCTGCTTTACATGAGATTAACTACTCTTGCTTAAAAAACATTGACAGATGTTTTTCATTTTGTTTTTTTTCATGTACATGCTTTTATGATTATGGGAATATAAGTAAATATTATTAACAAATACTTTAAATTGAGCTTTGAAAAATAAGGTTCAAGCTTTTTAAAATGTGTATGATACTACTCCATGTTTTCTTTCCATCTTTACCTCCAGCTTTCACCTTAACATTCCCGCAGCCGTCAACCCAGTCATCGCTCTATCCATCTTTGACCTCGATATCCCTCCATCCATCCATCCTACCAGCACCTATGCTTTCATAACCCTGTTTTTTCCCCCCTCCATTCCTCCTCACCTCATTCTTTATCTGGCGTTATTTGTCAAAATCATCCACCCCGTCATCCATCATATTAATTAGGTTCTGTGTCATTGTTCTCATCATCATTCACATGTCTATCATTGATCTCTCTCAGTTCCAGTCAAGGATGTTTAATTGTCTTCATCAATTATGTGTGTTAAATGAATACACATGCAGTGCATTTACTGCTCATTACACATTCCCGCGTGGACAGAGAAGACAGCATTGTAAAACAGGATTTGTGTGTAAATGATTTGATCATTATAATGTGACAGTGTATTGTAGCATCTTATAAAAGAAAAAACAAATTATAAAACAATATTAATATCATAAACCTGATGCCTGTGACCAAAAATAATTTCTCCTTCTTAATATTTCTGTTACACAATTTGCTTTGCGTGCCTTCTTTATCTCTAACTACACAATGGCAATATCAAGTTTCTATTGGTGCATATTCGATAAGTTAAGCTACTTGCTGTGATTTACTGTGCCATGTTTTTCCCCTTTGTCTGAATGAAATTCAGAATATCTCACTTTTAAAGAACAGTCCTCTCTCTCTATCTCTCAAACTGGAAACAGGCACTCTGTCACTGCCATCGAAACTCCCCGCTTCCTCCACCTTGATTCAAAAGTTTGCCGTATGAGCTTTTCACAATGAGCTCGACGCCGACAAACTTTACTTGGCAAAAAAATAATTTTCAAAAAAGTTTATTATGAATTTTAACGTCTGTGTTGCCTTGTTTATCTTCATCTTCTGTTCCAGCTTCGTCCTAGAACATTAGGTTGTGTTTGCTTCCTAGTTTTTAACAAAAAAGAGTCTGCACATCCCCACACTTGTACACTCGCACATATACATGTTTACCTGAGTGAACACTCGGGTACACATAAACACACAGACATGTCCCTTTGCCCCTGGAGCAGCAGGAGTGGTAATCTGGGTGGATAATGCAGCTTTCTGATGCTTTTTTCAGATTAATCCCTGTCCTCGACGTCACTCCAGGTCCCTCTTTGAAGCTTGAAGGGGGAACCAAAATGCAAGTGTGTGTGTATTTGTCTTAGAGAGACACATAGAAACAGAGGCAGAAAGGAAGAGAACGATAAGTGTGTGTCTATGTCTTGAGGGCTGTTTGTAGATATGCATTATCTGTCAATCTACATGATCCACGGAGACAATAACAGTCCATAGAGGCCTTTGATCTTAATGTGCCCTTTCTATGACTGTGGCCATCCGTTTTCAAAGTTCCCTTTTCATATGCAGTGTATTGGCTTTATTGAGACTTGACAAAAAGACAATATCACACAAACATGTTGAGGCAATAACGATGATCCACTGCCATCAGAGCAGATGGGAACGACTAAATGGAGGATAAGTGGGAATATTATATTAGACAAAGAAGGCTTTTTATCAATTTGCGTCACTTGTCTTGGTGCTTTTCCTAAGAAAATCCCTCCATCTCCCTCGAGGGATCCTCCAAGTCAGTCTTGCCCAGAAACCCTTCAAAGAGCAGCCACCAGATTGCACGCTCACCAGGTGTCCAAACCTAAACATGTTCCTCTCAGTGTGAAGAATGGTTCTGTGGTATCATCACTCACCAGCCATTCTGTAGCAAAACCTAATCTTGGTCCATTTTAACTGCAGTTTCACTCTTTAATTTTTTTTTCTTTCTCAAAGCTTGTGACCATAATGTGATTGAATGAAAATTGAACAGGAAATTAAGAGCTCTGCATAATATCTCAGCTCACTCTTTGCCATCTCAGTCTGGTACAAATCCAGCGTTACTGCAGCCAGGAATGCTCCTAACCTGTGTTCAGTCTCACAGTGCTGCTTATTACTTATGAACCAATGATCACAGATTTTATAGCAGGTGGCATTACACAACTTGATCTCATGGGAAGGTGTATAAATAACGTCATTACAAGGTCATTCCACGTGTCATGAGAACGCATTTTAGCCTTTTTGCGTTTCATTTGTACCCCTCTTTTGCATTTAATTTTTTTCGCCACGCAGCAAAACCGTTTAGTAAGGATACATGAACAACGTAACAGAAGTACAGAAAACGTATCACACACTAACATCACTTCAACTAATGTCACTTCAAAATAATTCAACACTTTGGGACATGAACACTGGTCTTGAACACCACAAAAACCTGTCTTAAAACATCGGGCTCCTGGTTGAAAATCTTTTGTTTGTCGGCCTTAAAATAACTACTTAAAATACATACGTAACACAACGTAACAGAAGTCTGTAAACAACGTAACAGAAGTACGGAAAACATGTCACAGTCATCACTAACGTAGCTTCCAAATAACTCAACAACACTTTGAAACACAAACAGCAGTCTCCTGGTTGAAAGTCCTTTGTTCCCCTCCTGCCCGCCATGAGTGGTCTTTCTCACTTTTTATTCTACGTCACTCACTCTGGGTGTAGCGTATTGACGCGGATGCGTTGACAATGCAGTCAACAAAGACTACATGGTGTAGAAATGCAAGAACGTCTTTCTCATTGTACGTGAAATTACTTGCGATTTCTGTTTCATACATACAGCATTTAGCGCGGCCGGGCCACATTACATGCTGCAATCAGTATCAGAGGTCACAGTATCATCTTTTGGCTCTGTGACCTCCTGACCCTGCTTCAAGTGATGACACACATGGATGAGCCGAGTTAAATACAATTGTAGCTGGAAGTATCTAGCCTGGTTTCATGGCAGTTCTACTTCTGTGGCCCCCTCAGGGCTCACTTTTTAGCCCCTTTATGTTCTCATCTCACACAAAGTCCATTGGCTCTCTCATCATGTCTCACAAACCGCTTTACCAACTCTGCTGTATTCTCTCCTTTGACCCACACAGGTTCAAGCAGAATGGATCTCAGCATTCCTGGATGACATCTCCACATGGACATCTTTCCTACCTGAACTCCAGTCAGGACAAGACACAGCTGCTCCTATATATAGTTTGATTTCTCTGCTTCACCACTGAGCAAAATATTGTAACATCTACCCAATCTGCCAAAAGCCTAGTAGTAAACCCTGACAACCATGTCACCCTTTGATGCGCTCACAGCAGTCACTGATTGACTGTGCAGAATTG
This sequence comes from Helicolenus hilgendorfi, assembly GCA_916700815.1. Taxonomy (NCBI): domain Eukaryota; kingdom Metazoa; phylum Chordata; class Actinopteri; order Perciformes; family Sebastidae; genus Helicolenus; species Helicolenus hilgendorfi. Next base: position 17,732 of record CAKALG010030821.1, on the reverse strand, counting down.
CTTCTAACATCCATCAAATAAAACCCTGGCTCACCAGAGAGTCTCCACAGTTCCTGTTCAAGGATCTCATCATTTTTTTCGACTTGACTACTACAACTTCCTGCTGGCTGGGGCTATCCCGCGTCTGCTCCCAGAAACTCACACCTCATTAAGACAGACACTTTATCTTTAACCCCCTCTGGATTCTCAGACACAATCTCCCTTTCTCTCTGCATTCATCCGGGTCCTAGTGGCTGCTGCCATCCAGTTCACAACATTTATAAAGACCTATAAAGTGATGCAGGTGCTCCAATGCACCTTCATTCTCAACCTACACTCAAATCCATCATTGAATGAATCAACACTTAAAGCACTTTAAGAATCATCTGTCCACTTATCACTTAGATGCTTGAGGAACGTTCACATACTTTGCTGTTGTACTTAATGTGAGTCACTGTGGATGTGTCGGTTTTATTTTTTAGGTATGATCATTCCTCAAGGGTACAGAGAGATGTAATGCAGTAACAGTTCCAATTAGAAACATCATGTTGTGAGGCATCATCAGTCAGCAAAATTAAGCACTGCAGCTTACTCAATTTGAAGTTTGGCTTCCCGTTTTGTTTTTTTTATCTTGCTTTATATTGCAAAAAACATGTTTCCAAACATGTTGTTAGCCACTTCATCAGTTGTTGCAGTTATGTTAATGTGAAGTAGTTATTGTAAGGAGGTTTCATCTCAATTTGGGGCTTTCTGATAATATAATATAAAATATGAAGAAGTCCTCTGGGTGGAGCAAAGTCCTAGTATTGTTGTAGCAGTTGGGTGTCTTTTTATAGAGTACGGTCTAGACCTGCTTTATATAAAAAGCATCTTGAGATAACTTCTGTTATGATTTGATGCTATATCAAAAATAAATAATTGAATTGAACATCTATTGAATAGCACTTAAAATGGCCAAGATGCAACAGAACAACTGTTCCAACGTATTCTCATACAACGGTTTGTCTCATCTTATCTATCTTGTCTTATCTTATAAAAACGTATTCCTCTTTTTTCGTGCATTTTCTGACAAATGTCCAGCAACACATAACGCATGTGTCAATCCCCGCTCATTACATGCATACAGTTTTTTTCAAAATAAACTTCCATCTTCACAGGAAACAACTTGGTTAGGTTTAGGCAAGAAAGCTACTTAGTTAGGTTTAGAAAAAGACCCTAGTTTGGGTTAAAATAATTCTGGAAGTGGCGTAACTTAAGTACGAAAGTTAAGTGACAAATAAATCAACGTCAACTTCTTGTTTCACACGGGGTACGAGCAGCGATCTCCTGGGCGAAAGTCCGGTGTTTTTTGACCCACCCATTCACCCCAAGTTTGTAGCTCTATACACTTCCTGGTTCACGATTACGTGGATTACATACAAATTGATTTCGTTGGATAGAAACAAATTACAGTGCATTACATTTTGTAGGTATAGCTACGAACAGTGCATGAAAACGGCCTGACAGTGCAAATTCACTAACTGCTGTTTCATCTGTAGAATATAGTATATTCTGTCTGTTCTACTCTAATTCATAGAGTCTGTTCGTTATGTAATGTATATATTATTTCAAAGACATGACAGATAGTAACCCTTAAAGATAATATGTATAAGTATATGTCAAGCTTGATATGGAACAGATGCAAAAAGTGAGCCATCATTCTTCTCTTTCTCTCTCCAACACAAACACAAACATAATTATAGTTTCCAGTTGCAACATTGGATAGTCTGCTGCTGGTTGGTACGATGGTGAGATGACCTTTCACCCTTGGCATTTATATATGATAAACCTGACAGCACAGTGCTAAAGCGGAAGCACAAACACACACCAAGAAGGACTGAAACGCACATGCCCATGTGTGCATGTCTGCTTATGCACATCAGACTTTATTTTTCTTTCCCTTCTCCCATTCTCATTTTCTCTGAATGTCTGTCTCTCCCTATCTCTTTCTCTGTCTTCAGGTGTCTGAGATAGATGATAAGTGACTGTGGTGTCTCTAGGTGTCATAGATGGAAACGGGGTGATGACTCTCCTAAATGGACAGCCTGCAGCAACCCTCATCCAGACGCTCATCTGCATTCAAATTCAGAACTTGTTTGTCTAAGTGTGCTAGTGTGCGCGCGTGTGAACGAGTGTGTAGCCCGTGTGTCTGCATGCCGTGTACATATTCTATACTCTCCACATATACATGTATGACATCCAAGTGTTCCCGTTGTGCATGTGCATGTGCATAAGCATATGGGAGCATATGTATAGCTGTAAGTATATTGTCGAGGAAGTGCTAACAGGTGAGAAGTGGGCACGGTTGTGCATTGACATGCACACACACGGGCGCACACGTCACAAGGTGTCAGCTTGCAAATTGGTTTCTCTCCTCTGGGCTGACAGAGTTGACAAGCCCTTTATGAGAGGCATAAACAAGGCTGCTTTGCCCCCCTCCCAACTCTCTCTCAATCCTTTCAACTTAAAGCTTAAAATCTCCTTTTAAACTGATGAACCTAATGCTACTCTTTTCTGAGTGCCCACTTATCTCAGAGACTTGTACTTCAAATCACTTAGATTACACCATCACCTTGTTTGTGGGCAGCCCTGTCTCCTAAAAAATTACACTCCCATACAACTAAACTGCAATCCCAATTGTGTTTGGAAGGAAGCGTATTTTGACTCGGATTACGTTTGGCTTTGATGTATAACTAATTTGTATCACAAGCAAGTGGTAAAATGAGTGACAAGCAGGGCAGGTGATGTAGTTTATTGAGCGACTGTTAATGAAAGTTACTTGGAATAATAATGTTATTGAAAGTTACATGGAATAATGATGAGTATAACAAGCAAGAAAATAACAACGATCAAGTAAGACGCAAATTGCTAAACTTTCGCAAGATGGTTAAGGTTAAGTGTTGACCTCGAATAGTTTAGGTTAGTCTTTGACCTTGAATAGTTAAGGTTAGGTGTTGACCTTGAATAGTTACGGTTAGGCATTGACTTTGAATGGTTAAGATCAGGAAAGGTCGTCGGACAGCGAGTCTCGCAAGAGTTTTTTGCAAGTTTTTCAGAATACAATTTCCGTTTTAGAGGTGCTGGTAGGCAGATTTCGTCAACTTTGGTTAGAGTCAGGCTAGCCGTTTCCTCCCATTTCCAGTCTCTGTGCTAAACTGGGTTAGCCCGCTCAGATTTCATATTTCCTCTAATCTTCTCACCTAACTCTTGGCAAATTTGCAAAGAAATAAAGCCGCCTCAATGACTCCTGACATGAATCCCTGCCTTACTCAATTTTGTTTTAATTATATAACCTTAACTCTGACCTCAAAATATATTCATCTTCATCATTGGAGGAGGAGAATGACACTTTCTTCATATTTTTCATATCTACAACACCTAATCAGAATTCCAGACCTTTTTTAGACAATTTTGTTGGTAAGGCTGATTAAGTAGTTGTGAATATATATGCATCAGGGTGTGTGTTCATTGGTAGTGACCGTGTGTGTGTGAACTTATGATTGTGCATGCTTGCATGTGCCTATGTGTAGACGCGTCCATCCCTCTATTCATCAGTAATGAACAGCCAGTTAATGAAGGAGCCCTTGCTCCTTCCAGTCCACCAGCCAGGAAATAATTACCTTGTGTCTGCAGCCATTCTCCATCTGTACCACACTCTACGGCTTCATTTAGCTGCCATCTCTCTAAAAATCCAATTCTTTCTCTTCCTTTCTTTCTTTCCCTCCCCTATCCCTTCTCTTCCTATTTAGCTACACCTTCACACATCCACCTACAACCACCCCTGTGTCTCTTTCTTTAAATATGATGAATTGATTTACTCCATTAAGTGGCAGATGATTGTAAGAAGGATCTGACTTGTTTGTTTTAACAGCTCAATATGATAAAATGTGTGTCTATTTTACATGTTGAAAAGTAGCAGTATAATTGGGCACAGGGATGTGGTATACAGTGCACACCCTGAGGATGTATCTTTTCTTTCTGTCAGTGTATTAACTTTTTGTATAGGTTTCACTTGATTTATTCATTTAGAAATACAGTTGCAGGACCATAGACTGTTCATAAGAAGTGGACGTATTTACCGTGACATCATCCATTGGTTTGTGGACTGCCGTTTTAAAGCCTTGAGTTTGGCACTTTAGCAATCACCATCTTGGTTTTTGGTCATTGCATCTTGTTTTTTATGCAACCAGAAGTACCACGAGAGGGTGGAGCTAAGTACAATCGAAAGCTGAATAAGAGGCGTTACAATTACCTTTCATATACTGAAAACACACTGTGAAAGGGTAAAGTTTGTAAGACAAAACACGGACAACTCCCAGACCGGACACTGTCAATCACAAGGTAGCCATACCCCGTGTGGACCATAAAGCATATCCTGCTTTATGGTCTATTTGACTCTAAAATGGGACCATAATTCACTAAATGAACGTCATGCTGTATTGAAGAAGACATGAAACATTTACAATTTACAGAAGTAAACATTGTAAATGGGAAGAGAGAAGTAGGCTCTCTTCCCATTGTATAGACTTCTATACAATCAGACTTATTTTTGGAACCAGAGGAGTCGCCCCCTGCTGGCTATTAGAAAGAATGCAAGTTTAAGGCACTTTCGCACTAAGAACTTTACAAAAAGACAATAATTATGAGCTATACACAATATAATACCATATTGTGCCTGTCACCCTAAATTCGGGTCATTAAACAAATATTTCCTGCTGAAGACATGTTCAAACTCATTACACTCACATCTGGAGAAATGGATACCATGGAGAGGCTTGGAGTTTGTTAGAGAATGAGACTGATGGAAAGAGGGAAAGAGATGGTGGAAATTAAAGATAAAGAATGGGAGAGGAATGTTTATCTGCATGTGTGTGCATGAAGTGATCCTTCCTTAGTCTGTAGACAGGTTGAGGATGAATGAAACTGATGCCAAAAAAGGAAAGTAAGACACAAACAGAAGGTGGCACTGGTGTTATGCTAATAGAAAGGTGAATTGAAGCATGTGGGAGAAGCAGAGTCAGGAAGAAGCTCTGCCTGCTCTCCCCCCTGAAATTTGGATATAGATTGCCAACTGAGATACAACTGCCAGAATAATGTCAAAGCAGCAAGCAGGAGTACATTTAACGGTTTTAATGGCTGCCAATTCCCATTTTTTTTATATTTTTAATGTTTTATTTTCATTTTGTTAGTGGGGTTTCCTGAGGCTAAACATGGTTCTTTGTTTCTGAGGATGTAGTAAACACTAAAGGCTTTGCCAAGAGCCTGATTTACTGCATTCATACATGTATTCTGAAGTGGAGTGTCTGTTGTGTGCTTTCTAAAGTGCTATTGGTTACCCTCTCCCATTCATCGGCCCTGCTTTAGTTCCAAATTTTTAATTACGGTTTTGTTGTTTCAGTTTTGGTTGACTCTGTCCATATTAATACTATGTTATGTAGCAGCAAGTAAGTAGTAGTTTAGTTTATTAAGTAAGTAGTCATTCACCTCGGCAGAAAATACATAGCCATAGCCTTGCCAACATGGCTGGCAGTGGTCCATATCTTGGTATCATTACTGTTACTGTTTTCTTGTGATGCGTATAACAAAAAACATGCATTTAACTTACTTATTAGAGTAAGAATAATGTCATTCTATGTTGGATGATGATTGGGTTGTCCATCATTACTTGTCGTTTAAAACCTTGCTCTGAATTTACACATCTCTTTGTGTAGTTGGTTGTCCTTCTCGTGGAAGTTGTTTTTTAAGATATTTGAATTTGGTGTTTTAAGTTGTTCTTTTGTTTTGAGCAACTTTTGTAACCACCCATGTTATATTTTTGGAGATGTTGATCTGACTGTAGGATTTGATTCCACATTTCCATATCCTCACGTGATTCCAGAGTACTTCAGTTGACTACCGTATCTTCAGTGCTGAAAAACACGAGAAACCGGAGAAAGAAAGACAAGCAGCCTGGAAGAAGAAAATGCACCTTTGTAGACATCTTGGTATTCACAGCACATCCCCCTCATTATTTTGATATGATGTTCAATCCAAAATGTGGCTTGTTCCTGTTTACCCTGGTGATTCACTCGGTAGGATGCATGTGATTGCGTTTCTTTTCAAGCCTTTTTTACAAACTAAAATCATGGCTGACCAAGTGACCGCTTCAAGCTTCTCAGTTCAGTTTACTCCAGCAGAAACTGCCTTCTGGGATAATTATAAGTATAAATATAAGGAGTTGAAAAAAGAAGCATGAATCACACAGTCAACAAGAATCAGAAACACGTCACCACTGAGAAGATGACAAAATATTGATGCCCTCATCTTAACTCTAATTATTCTCTGTGTGCGAGTGAGAGCTGCTGTAGCTCAAAGAGCCAGCTGCTAGTAAGGAGCAGGTTTGGTATCAAAAACGAAGTGAATTTGAAGCCAGTTTGCATTCTTGAGTGTGTTACTTTTCTCCTGTACTCCTTAAATTAACAACAAAACAACTTCTATAAAGGAAAGGGAGTAGCAAACCTTCCTCTACTGCGGATTCTGTAGGGATTTGCTACCACATTTCTATGCTCTCATTCCGGAGGTAGCAGTCTTGACCATTTAACTACATTTGGTTTGAACTAGAGCTGTCAATTGATTAAAATATTTAATCGCACGATTGTCCATAGTTAATTGCGATTAATCTCAAATTAATTTGCAAATTTTTTATCTGTTCAAAATGTACCTAAAAGGGATAATTATCAAGTATTTAAAACTCTCATCAACATGGGAGTGGGCAAATATGCTTGCTTTATGCAAATGTATGCATATATTTATTATTAGAAATTAATTAGCAACACAAACAATGGAAAATTATGTCCAGAAACCCTCACAGGTACTGCATTAAGTATAAAAAATATGCTCAAATCATAACATGGCAAACTCAAGCCCAACAGGCAACAACAGCTGTCTGTGTGTTAGTGTGCTGACTTGACTATGACTTGCCCCAAAACTGCATGTGATTATCATAAAGTGGGCATGTCTGTAAAGATGAGGCTTGTGGGTACCCATAGAACCCATTTTCAGTCACATATCTTGAGATCAGAGGTCAAGGGACCCCTTTGAAAATGTCCATGCCAGTTTTTTCTCTCCAAAATTTTGCCTCCTTTGCAACAAGCTAGTATGACACGGTTGGTTCCAATGGATTCCTTCGTTTTTCAGTTACATACTATCATATTATGATACCAGTATCTTCACTCTAGCTTTAAAACTGGCGTTAAAATTAACTTGTGTTAATGTGTTATTATCACATTAACTTTGACAGCCATAGTTATGCAACTAGTGAGAGTGGTAGTTATACAGTTAAAAGAAAACCAACTGGCCTCAGTCTCACCCCTGTCGGGCAAATGCTTCTGGGCCGCATACCAAGAAGCATGTTAAGGCTAAGATGATTGTAAAATACATTTCACTAAATGAATGAAGGCTAGCAAACGTTCTGCCCACAGGTAGAAAGTGAATTCTTACTCACAGTTTAATGTAATTGATAATAAAAAATGAAGTGTCCCCATAAAGAAAAATAATGTACAAGGTACATCCATGATGCAAAGCAGAGTTGCTTATAGTCCACCACCAAGGCTACATTTCAAGCGTATTCAGTCTGAAAGACATACTGTATGAAATACTTCTACTGTGTATTTTTCATTTGAAACAATAACATAGCTTACAAGCATGTATGCAAGTAAAACCGGTGAATTAATCATCCTCTTCGACACCGTGGACAGCGACAATTAATAGCTGAGGGCCTGCACTGGCAATGTTAACCTCTAACACAAACTGTTATTGGGTAGTAGAGCCCAGAACCGTCTCTGCTGATTCAAGGTCATACTGTTTAATATTGGTGCTGCTCTTAGTAAACTATAAATCAACAGCCTTTTCATTTATTTTTCATTATCATGGAGACAGCTGTTTTACAGTACTAACCATTAGTAAATGCTGAATAGAGGTCATTCGCTGCAACTTTAAAGAGCTGCAAAACATCTTTAGATGTTGAATAGAATTTTTTTTATACAAAAAACAAATTAGTTTAAGCCTAATGAGTGTTTTCTTAATGGATGAGCAAAACTTCTTTCAACAAATCATGTACTAATCTGTTACAAATTATTGTGATATAATTGATGTATAATTGATAATAATGAGCTTTACATTAATCTTCCACGAGCTCATTATTAATCTGTCTTGAATCAATTGCTTATTCGGCTTATGATAGATTCGTCGTATATTGCTCAGCTACAGGTGTGAAACACGGAACTGTTTGTTTGAGAAAAAAAGAAATATTCAGCTGTTCATTTGTATTTGCAAGAGGGATTTTCTGTGGAAGTTATAGAAATTCTGAGGTTAAGCTTCACCTTACTGTATCCCTCCATTTATCAGTCCATTCATTTATTTCCGTCTTCACTTACTTCATTATTTATTTCTGACCTTGGCCCTGCAATGCAGAGGCTGCAAAAATCTCCTCAACCTCTCTTCCACCCCCACATCTCTCCCTCACTCCCCCCCTTGCTCCATCTCTCCTTATATATCTCTCACTCCTGTGCTGCTCTGCATTTACCACCCTTTGTCATCTCGTTCCATCCATCCCATTCACCCTCGGTTTTCATTTATCTCCCCTTTTTCCTCTTTCTCTGAACAACCTCCTTTACTTTTATGTGGCTCAATCGTTCCGTCGGATCTCTCTCTTCTCTCTTTTCTGCGTATTCATCTCCTCAGCCCTACCGCCTCAGTGCCACCTACGACACAGATTCCTCCACAAACGTCCGCAAAAAAAAAAACCTCCCACCAAAATTAAACTCAGGGGACGCTCGTGTGGGAGGTCAGTGTGTTTGATGTATGTGAGTGTGAGTGTGAGTGTGTGTGTGTGTGTGTGCGTGTAAGTGTTCGGGGGTTGTTCATGTTTCTATTTCAGCACATGATTTATAGTGTGCGCCTCGTTGGATCTCTTTGTGAGCACGCACACATGTCTACAGTCAGGCTCTGTGCTAGAGGATAAATTCTTATGTGCTGAAAAGTACAATACATTTACTACAGAATTTAGTTTGGAAACAATCATGTTTTAAATGGTTGTAACACGAATCATACGGTGTTTTGAAGTAATCACAGACTTGTTTTGAAAATGCTTTCCCTATTTGAATGGTGCATGACTTCCTTTGCTTTCAGAATCTGTGGCCTTTCTTAGACACCTTGCTCCTGCCACACTGTGTTTACCGAACACTTGTCCTTGATTTCTACTGTAAAACACTGTTAACAGTGTGTTATTTTTCTGTTATTTCTCAGTGTGTACCGCCAACTCAGTCAAGCTACAGAGTTATCACTGTAACTTGTAAGCTCCTTTGTCACGCAGCGTCATTGCCTTTTTTTCCCCACACTGCATTCTGATCTCTATCCATCCTGTTGGCAACAGAAATGTAATTTGTGAGCAATCAATGCTCTGTTCCAAGTGACATGTGATGGAATCAATGCAAGGTCAAAGGTCGCTGCCTGAATGCTTCCCTGCATTGTGTCAGACTATAGGGTCAGCAGGTGCAGCCCCGTCCCTCGGATGAATCAGGTCGGTTCACCTCCAGATCAGCCGGTTTCCGTTCAGGCTGACAAGTCAGCACTAAAGTAATAGTACCTCATCAGCTGAAGGACGGATGATAATAAACTTAATTTATGTACGGTATTAAAATCATAAAATAGATAAAAGCGGTGTAGAGCATAAATGCACCAAAGAAGGAACAGAAGCTTTTACTAAATCCTATTTTAATATATTTTTTTTGTGAAAATCAGGGCCACTTCTCTTCACAATTACTTATATGTTGGTCTCATTTCATCCACTCTGTTGTATTACTGTAATATTTGATGTGTACTAAATCTATCTGAATTACACCTTACTGCATTCTCTCTAATTACTATTTTTCAAACCTAATTAAAGATTGAACGCTGAAAAAACTGTCTATTATGCCTCACAAAATAGGCTGAGTTCTGTTACCATGCCAACATGAGATAGTAGGTTAACAGGTCAGGTCAGTCAGGATGAAAAACAGTAAATATGCTTTGAGAGTTTCATATGCTCAGGGAAGATAATGCTGAAGCTGCATTGCTTTTGGACTCCGGCGGTGGTGTTTTTCTTCAACGATACAAAAATGGCTGCAATAACAAAAACATCCACAAATATTGTTTTAAACATAATTATTACTAATTAATAAATCTATAATGAAATGCAATCCTTTGTGTGACTTTTTGTCAATACAGTCCATACTTAAATTATACTTATAGTGACAGGCCAACCCTGTATCACGCCAAAGCATGTAATAAACCTGCCTGTCCACCAAAGGATAGCGTGTCATTGTTAGGTTTTGCCTCGCCAAGGCGTGAATATTACACAAGTGGATTAAAGTGCAGCACCAGCAGGGGGCAACAAAACCACTTACTTAGGTTTATTAAAATGTCATGGTTGGCCTTAAAATAAGTATGTAAACTAACAATACGTACAAATACAACGTAACATGAGTACAGAAAACACGTCAATAAAAGCAGCTTTAAAGCAAATTAGATCTTAGTGATGGCGAACGATATACAGTCTGAGCAGTTCCCTAGAAACATGCATTCTTGTTCAGCCTGAAATGAGACTTTATCAGTCTCTGTCCTTCAAGAATGTTTTATTTAACCTTCTGTATGGCCTACAACTAACAGTATTTAATTTGTACCGGTTTTCAACCTTCTTTGTGTGAACCATTCAGTTCCCCTCATAGAAGGCAGTTCCTCAGTTCACAACAGTGAAACCCTGCAAAGAAAAAGCTTTTCACCTTTTACATTGTCAGGGCAGTCAATCAAATCATATTGAAAACATGGTTCTAAAGAACAAAATGCATAACATTTTAATTCTGTGATGTATTTCTTAGAAATAAGAAAATGTAAGTTTTCACTTTAGAAGTTTCCCTAAATGTCTGTTTTCATGGTGTATGGCATATTTGTACTCTTTGCCTTTACCTATGCTCTCAGGAAGACAATTAGAACGCACTTTTATATTACAACTCTGGTCAGTTTGTAACCTTTTATAAACATATACAGTAATTGCAAAAAAAAAAAAAAAGTAGGAATTTAAATGTGTTTAAAGTAATCTAAAGATGTGTCTTTTTCTATGACTTGTGTTTTACTCCATATGAATACAATATTTGGCAACACATGTCAACGTATTCAATGTGTTCTCATACAACGGTTCATATGATATCTTATGTAAAACTTATTTCTCCTTTTTCATTCGTTTTCCTACGAATGTCCAGCAACACAATTCCTGCTTGTTACATGCATAGTCTTTTCAAAATAAAATTCTGTCTTCACAGGACACAGCATCCTTAGGTTTAGGCAATAAAACGTCTTAGTTAGGCTTAGGAAAAGATAGACTTGGTTAGGATGAGGCAACAAAACGACTTAGTTAGGTTTAGGCAACAAACCTACTTGCTTAGGCTTAGGAAAAGATCGTGGTTTTGCTTAAAATAACTTGGTGTAAGTGGCGTAACTTAAATACGGAAGTTACGTGACAAATAAATCAACGTTGACTTCTGGTTTCATACGGGAAACGAACGCCGGCCTCCTGGGCAAAAGTCAGGTATTTGTAGAACCACCCATCCACCCCGACCTCCTACTCTAAGCTCTTTATACTTCCTGGTTGACAATTACGTTGATTAAATACAAATTGATTTTGTTAGTTATATACAAATTACAGTGCATTACTTTTTCTAATGAACAGGCAGATTCATCCCGCCTGTGAACTTCACTGTTCAGTGGACATTCACGGTAAAGGTCAGTCAACAGGTTTTTGAGGAATGCCGGGAGACAACAACCCAACAGGTTGGGATGACATCATTCCCTCCGCTCTGCTTCAGGCACAGCAATGACCTAAAAACCCATCTGGCTGTGTGTATGTGTGTGTAAAAGGCATTTAACCAGAGCTAATTTGAGAGGAAACATTTCCTGTCTCTGTGCGTGTGTGTGCAATGTGTACGTGTGCTTCTGTGAGTGTTTATGTGTGTGTGTGTGCGCATCCATTTCCTGGACCATTTGCATGCAGGTAGATGCATAATCTGGTCGTTTACAGTCTGATGCATTCCTGGTTGCTTCCTTTGAAAGGCTTTATTCACAACACACAATGCTGTATTCCTGCAGATGTGATCTTTTTTCATTCCACTTGAGATTCCTCGAGACCGGACCATTGTTCTTAATCCCCTCAGTATCCGTGGGTAAATGCCATGACATTCTATTTTACCTGGGAAGGTATTGTCAAATGACATTTTTATTCATGTTTTTGTAATATACAATGACAAGTGGAAACGGAGCACACTAGGGCAATGATCAAGTTGCTAAACTTTTAAAAGACAAATATCAATTTAGGCAAGTCACAACAGAGCTACGGATTGTAGACTCATAAACAAATCATGCCATAAAAACAGACTCCTAAGCTTTAAAATTACAAAGGGACATTACATGATTATATTATAAGAATGAATGCTAATTCAGTGTAGCATACATGTAACATGGCAACAATGGATGGATTGTGGCTATATTTAAAATATTCTACAAGGTCAATTTATCAATTAAATCCAATATTGATTTACACGCCAAATTAGAGTTTGACAGTTGAGTTGGATTTACACACCATAATTTCCCATTCTGGACACGGTTTGAGAAATCTGCAAACTTATAATAAAAGCACAAAGGGTATAAACTAGAAAAAAAAAATAGAGTAAGTTGGTTTAATTTATCCACAGGGTTCTAAAGGAACGTGGGGAGGCCGATGGACCTTCATGAGCCTTTTAGAGGCATATTGTTGTAAACAAATACGAAAATTGCTATCTTTGTAAATCTGGAAGTGAGATCCTGAAACAAACACAATCCATCACTGTCACCAGAGGTGTTTGATATACCCACAGAGACCCAAGTTGAATGCAAAAGTGGTTTCTTATCACATTATATGTTAAAGTTAGACCATAAAGTAGACAGGCAGAACTTTAAATAAGATAACATAATTCTGCCAACCTTTCTGCTATGATAGAACTGGATGTAAGTTACTCAAACTAATTTGAGTCCATTCAGTTTTTGTGGATATCTGCTGTAATAAAAGCCTGAGGAATTTTCCATTTTCAATCAATTGTGGAAAAGCCTAACAATTTGAGTCAAAAGTTGGGAATTATCATCTCATAGGAATTCAAGTTACAAAAACTTTGATGTTGGGAGTGGTTCCAAACACAACAATTTAGGCAAGATATTCATGTTAGCTGTTGTAATTCTCTCCTGAAGAGACACTTTCAAACATGCCAAAGGTCACGCCAGATGGATTGGGGGACCTGCACCATAAAATGTCCCTATTACGGTATGTCTGCCACCACACTAACGCACACAAGATCCAGTCCAAACACACATAAAATGTAAGGTCGTGAGACAAGACTTTGATGCTCTGAGCTTAAAAGAAACATTGTGGTGAAGCTCAGGCTGGAGATGCTGCTTTGTCTTATCAGAGTAAAGAAAACTTTGGAAGCACCACTTATAAAACATGACAACAAACGAAAAAAAAACACTTAATGCTGTATACATTGACTCTAATTAATTTCCCACACGTTCCTTTCATTCATAGCATTAGATGTATGGGTTGTGGACTCTGCTTAGGGACGATCTTATTAATGCTTGATCAGTAAATACAGTAAATGTTCATGTTCTCTCTTAGTATGCATGCTCACATACATTGCCGTGTCTACATGCATGTGCAAACAAAGGCACTAATGAAATAATTATGGCAGAAACAGAGCGGGTCAATAAACCTCCAGTGTGGCATACACAATTAATTGTGTGGAATAGGAATTATTCATGATATGGATTAATTCATGGCATGTGTCTAGACATATAGAATATAGGCAGACTCTTGTTTTAGTCATATGGAAATACAAATAAGGTGCAACACAGGATCTGTAATTGGATGCAAAATAATGAAAACCATGAAAAGTCCAGGGAAAACAGCTGTTACTGGGCAAATCCAGAGGGGTTATAAAAAGTAAAGCATCATTTACTGAAATATTAAAATATATTGAATGTATGAAAGAAGATACACGACTGCAATGAAAAAGTAATTTCGTCTCAAATAATGATAAAGTGGGCCACTAAACTTCTAGAAGCCCCCTGGGCTAGCCAAGGTGTTATCAATATTTCATGTTTCTAATAATGTAGTAAATTATATCCAATGGAATCGAACAACGCGTAAATGCATATCGACAGGATTTTTACCTTGCATTTCTACATTATGCTCAAAGGTTTCGGCACACGCACTATGCAGAGAGCTAAAGAGTGTGAACTCTTTAATCTGTAATAAGAATAGATTGATTTCAGTTGCACTGCAGTGTGAGGAAGCATTGATTTGATTTTGATCACGTTAAACTGCAAATACAGTAGCCAGCATGTTTACATATATCATTCTATAATTTCTCTCTCTTCTATTTATTTGTGTTGTGTATTTGTGTTGGAGGACAATGTGGCTGCGAGAGGTTAAAGCTGTTTTAGAACATGGGCCACATAAAGCCTTTGCTGCCCATTTAAAGTATTGCTTCACCACAAACAAAGTGTCTGTTGGGACCAGAGTGACATTTCATCTCTCCTCAGATCACACCACTGTTTACAGTCGGTCAACAACAAGAGGGGTGACTGCTACAGAGAAAGAGAGCACAACTGCGTGAAATAGGTGGGCGTATAGGGAAAATACGTACATTCACCCCAATTACTAACACGTTGATCTCAGCTGCCCCTGTTTCCATTTAAAATAAGCTCACTAGTATTAAGTTTGAGTTGAGAGTGTTTGTTTAAATTGAGTTATTTCTTCTGAGATTGAGGATGCCTGAGATAATCATTAATTATAAAGCCCACAGGAGTTATTAGCACTTCCAATTAAACTTAATCATGGCTTACTTGAAGGAAAGTTCTGGGTCTTATTTATAGATAAGTGGACACGGCTACAGTATTTACAACAGAGTGCATTGGGCCACTGCAGGGAGAAGTTGTGTAATATTTTAATTGAAGCTTAATTACATCTAAAGGAAAACACGCAGTCCTTATTGTGAACTCTTGGAATCATTATACATGTTTTAACACACGCTTATAGGTGTTACTTATAATAAAGGCTGTAATTGGAGATGCAGTGCCTTTACATGTACTGTGAGTGCCATATTCATCCTTCATTTGTCAACATAAGTAGTGGATATAGTTGTATAGGGTATTGCTTGGCTCTGGGGGAAGATGTCTGAAACAGTAAGCCTGATTATGTTATCCTAATCAAGCTGCATTATGGGAATTGCAGGATCCAACATTTTTGGATCGTGACATGGACCAAAAGTCAGAATATCTTGGCTGTTGATGCATACACTTTTTTGTCCAGTCTACTTTTTTTAAAAATGTGTCTCTTGCAGGCCCTCCAGCTTTATGTAAGTGCAACATGAAATCATTGTAGTACCCCTTCTTAGAATTCCAGTCCAGTTTGTAAGAATGCCCTCTTACTTTATTTTTACTATTTAATTGCGATTAATTGCATGATTGTTTATAATGAATCGCGAAATAATCGTAAATTAATCACACTTTTTTATCTGTTCAAAATTTACCTTAAAGGGAGATTTGTCAAGTATTTAATACTTGTATCAATATGGGCAAATATGCTTGCTTTATGTACATACATTTATATATTTATTATTGGAAATCAACTAACAACACAAAACAATGACAAATATTGTCCAGGAAGCCTCACAGGTTCTGCGTTTAGAATAAAAGATATGCTCAGATCATAACATGGCAAACTCAAGCCCAACAGGCAACAACAGCTGTCAGTGTGTCAGTGTGCTGACTTGACTGTGACTGGCCCAAAACTGCATGTGATTATCATAAAGTGGGCATGTCTGTAAAGGGGAGACTTGTGGGTACCCATAGAACCCATTTTCAGTCACATATCTTCAGGTCAGAGGTCAAGGGACCCCTTTGAAAAATGGGGCATTATTTAACCTCCTTCATGACACCCTATATGACATGGTTGATACCAATGGATTATGATGCATATGATGCCAGTATCTTCACTCTAGCTTTAAAACTGAGCCCCCTACAACCTCTGGAAGATCGATTGCGTTACTGTGTTAAAGAAATTGGTGGAAGAAAGTTCAGATCACATTCAAAATCATTACTAAATAATTACAGTTGCATGCAAAACATGAGATCAGTTGAGGCAAGAGCGAAAGATATGAAGATTACTACTGCACTTGCCTTTTTTGGCATTTTACACTGACAACATGGTCTTCCTCTCCTTCCCCAAGAAAATAAATAAATAAAAGTGTAGCTACTGGTATTTCCCAGTCATCGCACTGACTGATGTTTGAAGTAAAGCAACTTTGTAAGGCTGCTGAGTTAAAGCAGTAGCCTCAGCTACACTCTGAGAATCGATTGATGGCTTAGCATGTACGCACACACTGCTCTCACACGCAGACACGCACGCGCTCACTCACACTCACACACACATATGAACTCATATTAAACAGAAGTGGTTCAGCCAGGGGACAGCCAAGTTGCTGGGAAAGATGGGGGGGAGAGAACACGGAGCGCAGAAGCGAAGGAGCCAGAACAGAAAGGAAGAAGCGTGGCTTTAGTCAAAGTTAAACTCTTTCTGGCTTGTTAGACTAATCACGTAACTATCTCAGCTTTATTTACCGCTCGCTTCTCGACTCCAGGATGTCCTTGGATCATGAGAAAGTAAGTAGGTGAGAAAGAAACAAAGAGAAGGAGAGTTTCAGAAATGAAAGCCGGTGTCACTTATGTCTCTTTTGAAAAGTTCAGTGACTTGTGAGACTGTGAGTCAGTGTTGGACACAAGATGTCCTTGTTGTCTCAAAGGCTGTGATAAAAACAACACCGCTGTTGTTTTTCATTATATTGTGAAGTCTGATAATCAATATTCTTAAAGTTTCCAAAAGTTGACATGCCTCCAGTCTCAAGGCAGGTTTACCAGCACATCTTGTCAAGTGACACCTGAGGATTGTTGGAGAAATCTTTTGACGATGTATCACTTGAAACGCTGCACTTTTGCCTCTGTGTGATTCATCTTGTTTTGATCCCGTCTATCACAAAGCAACCCACTGAGTTGAGTGCCACTCTTCTGCGGAGCCACATGTGTCACAACTCCTCCCTGATCGCTCAGTATTCATTCATTCAGCCTGCTCAGTAACTCTCTTCTCATTCCATACCCCAACACTCCGTCCTGTCCTCCACCCACCCACTCACTCACCTGCGTCCCATTCCCCCGATTACCCTGGCAGTTCTTATGCTGCGTCCCATTTACCTCAGAAATTGGAGCTGGGTATGATGTCACAGCCGAGTTGACTGCGTTCCAATAAAACACGTCGGAAAAGTAATGAGGTTTGCTCCAGCCAGATTAGCAGTTTCGGTGCGGCGTCAGCATTTGTGCGAGCGCTGTACCGGACCATTGTGGTGAAGAGGGAACTGAGCCAGAAGGCAAACTCACGATTTACCAGTCCATCTACGTTACAACCCTCACCTACGGTCATGAGCTTTGGGTAGCGATCGAAAGAATGAGATTGCAGATACAAGCGGCCGAAATGAGTAGGGTGAGCAGAGGGTGAGGAGCTCAGACATCCGGAGGGATCTCCGAGTAGAGCCGCTGCTCCTTCACATCGAATGGGGCCAGCT
>CAKALG010030820.1:0-46200 GCA_916700815.1 Helicolenus hilgendorfi | reverse complement strand
TTTTATTTCTCTATTATTTTTATTGTTTTTCCTAAGTACCTACTATTACTATCATTTAAAAAAAGATAATTCTGTACATACTTTTTCTTCTTTTCTAAGGCTTACAAATGGAGCCTTCGTTCATTCTATTAGCCCTACCTGTGCTTTTCCTGCTATGGCAAGTCAAAAAGTCTCCTGTAAAAAATAAAAGTCTATTCTGTAGCAATACATCTTTTATCCCTTCAAAAATGGTATACGCCGGTCAGAGAAAAAGCAACTCTTTAAATAGAGATATAAAAGACTACACTGGAGATACAAGGTTTCATGAGGTTGCAAACAAAATGAGTGACAAAGTGTCTTTGGCAGCAGCCCAGTCATCCAACAGGACAATAAGCTATGCTTTATTAACTTCCAATAGCAGAGCACTTTTATTTTGGGAGCGTGTGTGTGTGTATTTATCTGTGTAACTACCGGTATCTCTTTGTCATTGTCTAGGCATGTGCTTGTGTTGCTTTTTGTTGAGACGTTGAAGACTTTGTATAATCTCCTGAATAGTGTTTCGTTGAAGGTAACATAACAGCCCAAGGGTCTGTTTAGTTGTTGTACATTCACATAAATGCTCCCACACAAAAATGAGCACCCAGGCACAAACAAAGTGTTCACGTACGCACTTAGACATGACTTCAGAGTTTTGTGTAAGCTGCATACTGGCTTATTGTTCTTTTCGCCTACAGCTTGTGCTGAGGACACAGAGAAGTTATTCATCCTCTTCAGTGTCTCGCTGTTGAATTAGCCCAACCTGCATGTGTTAGAGTTTTATTGCACTCACCAGTCATCCCCAACAATATCACGTCCATGATAGCTTGACAACATTTCATTATCATGTACAACTTGGCGGACGGTGATGTGATGGTGAATGAGATTGTTTAGATCCCTGTCTGACTTATTTCCATCTCTTGTGAAACAACCAGTGGGCAACTCCGGTGTCTGGAAAGTGAAGCCAATATGGAAGTACCTTAAACTTGCATTCTTCCTAATATCCAGCAGGGGGCGACTCCTCTGGTTGCAAAAAAGAAGTCTGATTGTATAGAAGTCTATGAGAAAATGACCCTACTTCTCACTTGATTTATTACCTCAGTAAACATTGTAAACATGAGTTTATGGTCTCAATCGCTAGTTTCAAGTCTTCTTCAATATAGCATGATGTTCATTTAGTAAATTATGGTCCCATTTAGAGTCAAGTAGACCATAAAGCAGAGTATGCTTTAGGGCGTGGCTACCCTGGGATTGACAGGTTGCTACCACGGCGTTGTCAAGTCTGGGAGTTGTCCATGTTTTTGTCTTAGACCCTTTCACAGTGGGTTTTCAGTTCATGGAAGTTGATTATATGAAAACGTCTTATCCAGCGTTCAGTTGTGCTTAGCTCCATCGCCTGGTGACCCGAATGCTTCGAAGCTTCGACCATTGCTATGATAATCAACCTCTAAATCAGTGTTCGATTGCTTCGTTTTTTGTTTTTATATACATAAGTAATTATCCTGTTTAGATCCCCAAATAGCGCATGAAATAAGGAATAATCCCACAACAATATTCATTATTCATATTCAACATGAATTATTATGAGTTATTCTCGGACAGATATCGTTGTTTGTTATGTGTAGAGGTGCGTGTGTGTACAGTAGTGTGGCAGCAGCACGGTCCCGAAGCTTCGAATACTTTAGAATATTTCTCACCGAAGCTTCAAAGCCCAAAAAAATGATATCCGGGACAGCCCTACACTTCTGGTTGCAAAAAAAACAAGATGGCAACAGCCAAAACGCCGAACTCGAGGCTTCAAAACGGCAGTCCACAAACCAATGGGTGATGTCACAGTGACTGTCCACTGTCCACTGTCCACTTCTTATAAACAGTTATTTTATGACACAATTTACGTGGCCCACTTTGCATAGAGGTAAACGATTCCTTTAGTAAGTGTAGTTTCTCTTGAGAAGCTCCTGTGCTTCAGAGAGGATGTTATCATACCTTTAGTCTCAGCATATTGATTAGAGACTCCCTGTGCACAATCCAAGGCTCATACAATGAATTTGCAATGTTGCGGTGCTAATTCACACTGTTTCTGTTGCTGTGTAATATGTAATTCACTGTAAAAACTAAAACAACAAATAAGATCCTGCCCTCATAGTTGTCTACAATACACTGTGTGTGTTCTTTTCATTTATTGTGACATCCTTTCTCTTCCTTTGCGCATGTGATCTTTATTCTGTAATACCTCTCTCCTTGTTGTCTTTGTGAGTCTATTGCTCTGTCATCTACTTGACTTTTCAACTAACTCTCTCCCCTGACTTTCTCTTTTATGATTTTTATGTTGATGGCTCGCCACTATTCGCAGTGTTATCACCTTCTCAGTACTTTCTCTCGGCTTTATTCCCTCTATTATCTCTGTCCTCCCCTGTTATTTTCCCAGTTTATCTTCCGTCCAATTTTAACCTACTCCGCCGCCAAATATTGTTTCTCGCTTTATTGGCCCGGGCCTATTGTCCTGTTACCTGCAGCAACAGACCTGTTTTTATAACGCGGAGACCAAAGGTTCGAGCTAGACATTGATTGTTCTGGTGGCGCGAGCAAAATGTTATGGATTTTCACTTGCATTCATAGATGTGATTACAGCGGAGCATTCGTGTTTTCATTAGGCGAGGACAGGAGGTCATCCATCACGGTAAACACTGGGAACACTTAACACTACTGTAGCTACGGATTCACCCGTGCTTGGGCGGTGCACAAGACGATAAAACACTACCTACGTGTGCCAGTTTAAAGTGTCACACTCCTGCAAAAAAAGCTGCAAAAAGAAGCAACCAATGTTCAGTTGTGTAACATTGCAGCCTAATGTCTTGGTATTAAATTTCCACCTACACAGCGGGGCAAAATTTAAATTTTAAATGTAATTCCCTCCCTAGTTTGCAGCCTTTTCTTTGAAAACTCCAGTGTCTCTTGCAGTCTTTAAGCCAATGAATAACCACACATATGCTTTATTTATTTCTCCATACTCATGTAAACCCTTGTTATGTTTATTTATTTTCTCTTGGTCCTTTTTAAACTCATATTCGTTCATTTGTTTGACGGTATGTTCTTTTGATGTGCTTTCTAGTTTTGTGTGATGTCTCACTTCGCTTTGTACTATGTATTCAAAAAAGATTTGAAAAAAAAAAAGAAATGTGAAAAACCGCTGCCATCTTTTCACAGCACAAGGACACATGGCATTGAGTGTTTTATCAACAGTTTTTTTTTTCCACTGAATACTCTGTGTATAAACAGCAGTTAAGAGTTAAGCGTGTCTCCTTTTTTATTTTGACTGCAGATCAATCACCACATTATGACTGCAGACCAGCCTCTGTTTACAATACCAAGGATTTCTAGCTTTTCCTCTTTCTCTCTTGTTATGGTACTTTCTCTCACCCTGTCACTCTTATTCATTTATCTTTTTTATGTCGTGATACGGGTCTTTGTATCCCAATATTTCAGTTTATAAAGCGCCCTCCATAGCATTCAATACCGCAGTGACCATGAACATTTTAATAAATGTAGATCAAAAGAGTGAGAGAGACTGGCATGAATTTTAGTGCTGAGGATGGGATGTACTGTAGATGTGTTTGTGTGTTGAAGTAAAACCTTCCTCGCTGTCTATATGCAACTTATGTGTGGTGTGTGTGTGTGTGTGTGTGTGTGTGTGTGTGTGTGTGTGTGTGTGTGTGTGTGTGTGTGTGTGTGTGTGTGTGTGTGTGTGTGTGTGTGCGCGCGCACGCACGTGCTCATGCATGTTTGTCTGGTAAACAACTCCCTACTGACCTTCCCCTAGGCCAACCTATCATCTCACAAACACACACATACGTATAAAAAAAAACAACACACATAGAGAAAACCTTTTGTTTAAACGTTTATATATTTATTTATTTATTAAAGCAGGCAAACATACCATAAAAAGTATTATTAGTATAAGGACATAAAAAGTAAATTTGCATCAAGCAGTGTTAAATGTTAAATTTGTTAAATTTGATTATATTCATCCTCGCATCTTAATCTTTTTCATCATTAATCTCAAAATCCAGTGGCATTTATAGTCATAGATGAGTGCATCTTACAGGCTCTGATTTTCATGAATTTTCAACTCAAATTTGAAGATTTACTTACCCAGCTTATTCAGATGAAAATATGGTAGACAACAATTTGGATTGAAATTTGAATTTGCCTTACTTATAGAAGTGATACATGTTCTACAATTTTCAGTAACATAAGCAAGATGGACTTAATAATTTCCACTAAGCAGCAGTGTATGCTCATTATGGCTGACAGCTTAGTACCTGTCATAGAAGGAGAACATAGCACATATCAGCCATCAGCCAGTAAAACAGATTGTTACTATTTTATTTCAGTGAGGCACTTTTTTTTAAGAAAGAAAGAACAAACTAGTAGTTTGTAGAAAGGACCATGTAAGCACAGTTACATACATGGGCAGAAGAAGGAAAAAAAAATCATAAATAAAGGTTAAAGCAGGGTTACTCAAATTTACTTTGCCTGGGGGACACTTTTGCAAAATGACAGGAGGCCAGGAGCCTTTTAATAAACAAACATTAATGATATTTATCAGATAAAATTAATAAAAAATAAAAGGCCAATATTCCATCTTTCTTTGAAATTCTTTATTTTTAAATTAACTGACTTATTATTCGGGGCTTAGCTCAATAGCTGCCTCTGTGTCCTTGATAAATACAGATCTGAAGATTAACAAGTGGAGCCTCTAGCGCAGTGATACTCAATTTACGTATAACTTATATATATATATATATAACTTACGGCTTGTGTAACTTACCTCTATTAGTCTATTTTGATAGTTTTTATGCACTCTGGCTCTTTATTTACATTAAAAGTACACCCTATCTGGCCTGCAGGCCATAGATTAAGTGTCACTGAGGTAGAGGCTCAACTTGTTAATCTTCAGATCTGGACTCAGAGCCAACTGTCTGCCCACTGTTGAGCATCCTTGTGGTATCAGCAGTAAAACGCATTATCGGTGTGCACATTTTCAAAATCCAGGCAAGACGGATGTCCTGAGCGCCTATTTTTTTCATGCTTATCTATCTGTACAAAAAGGAGGCTAATGCCCCAGATCCCATTATACCAACTGGCTGCTTCTTGCCACACAGTATATATACATATAGTCAAGATATCCTCAAAGCTATTAATTAGGTTGTTTGGATTGAAGGTGCAAGTGTATGTAAATTCATCTTGTAGCTGTGTGGGCCAACCCACACTGTGACATACTTGGAAGACAGATTTCAATATATATTAAAACCTTTTAGCTCATTGTTTCAGACATATGGTTTGCCTGTTGTATCATTGAGTCTCACCGCCAACCCTAAAGGTCTTTGAACACCAAGCCCATTTTTTTCGTATGCGTTTTTTAATTCATAACCTGATAAAAAAAAAAAAAAATGTTGCGCACAGAAACCTTGCATAATGAGTCTGATGAGTTTTTCAAAATTAGCATCCCTAATCTGCCACAATCTGTCTTTAAATTCTGCATCTCCGTATTCTTCTATTTCTTTATTGTAAAGTGCTTTGTGCTGGGAGACAAAGTGAATGTTTATCATACTATTTTTGATGATGATGTTTGCACGAACAGTGGCTCCAAGTGGTTAGATAACTCTCTTTTGCCTTTTGACGGATGCAGAAAAAACTCTGAAAATCACACCTGTTCCGAAAACTTTAATGCCGGATGAAAGTTTCAGAGTTGGTGTGTAAACGTGATTGATGCAATGTGAGGTTGTTATTTTTAAACGTGTGACAAGTTCAGATGAAAAATACGGACTTGATGTGCAAAGGCCTTAACTCCAATGGCTCCAATGGCTCCAATGGGATGATGCATGAATGAAATGTATTTTTATGTCTAATAGTATAGTAATATATATTAATATTGGCTTGTATTGGCAATAGTTTGGTAACACATTAGTAACAACTTCATAAAGTAACAACAGCTTGCTTTTGGAATTCTTTTGACCTACAGTGGACGGATTTAAAATTCTAAATTCTAAAATGTTGAGGCCCCAATATGGGTCAAACTTAAAAAATTCTGGATCCTACTTGTCCCATAATGCTACAAATAGAATATTTTTCTTAGACCCTCATTGCCTAGCAAATGCCCACAGCTTTCAATCTTCATGCATCAAGTATGTAACACAGCTTTCTACTATAATTCACCAAAGCCTAAGAAGAGATAAATCTGAATGCATTATCATGGTTATTGTCTCTGACTTAATAATGCTTCTCAGGTTTTCACAGGCTGAGCAGCACTCTTCACGACTTGTGAACTGAACTAAATGTGTAAAATTTACCTCATTGTAAAAATAAATATAAAAAGACACATAAAAATGGAAAGATATATTCAGATGTTGAATGCCAGACTCGTTGCCATTGGCGCATCTCTTTTTTTTTAATCTGAGCTGTTTGCAGGTTGTTTTGTTTTGTTTTGCAAAGATCAAAATTAAAGCAAAGTAAAGACATCCCTTCTCCGACATCCAAGCAATCCCGAAGTCACAAATTAGCTTACTAACAGAGAGCCAGCACTACTATACATCTATGTCTGAGAGTATTTGTGTATCACTGTGGGAACGTCTCTCTCTCTGTGAGTCTGTGTGCTCAAGATTTACAACAGCAGTGTGATAAACATCTTAATCCCTTATAATTACATTGGATCACACACTCATACACACACACATGCACTGAGCCTCTCAGGTGGGATCCTTATACACTTCCTGGTAATTACCTCGTCTATCAAACAAACGAACGCGCAGAGAAAGAACGAGGGAAAGATGAGAGAGAAAGAGAGGAGAGAGGAGAGGGGGATCGGGGGTTGGATAGCGAGATGGGGAGACCATCGGGGAGTCCATCCAGGTTGAATTGGGGGGAGGCTAAAGCTTAAAGCGGTAGCAAGAGAGAGTTTAAATGGATGAGGTAGGAGGAGAGGAGATGGAGAAAGCAGGTGTTCTGTTTCAATGCAAACTGTCACTTTTTTTCTCCTCTGTGCTTGCTCTCATTCTTACTTGGTTTCCAACTGTTCCAGCCTCCTATGCTGTTTCTTATATGCTGTGTTTCATTCCTTCATCCTGCACTCACTGTTCCTTTAGCCTGCTCTGCACAAATGGTTGTCAATCATAACTCTAAACCTGGCACTATCAGGAAATGAGGTAACACAATGGT
This sequence comes from Helicolenus hilgendorfi, assembly GCA_916700815.1. NCBI lineage: Eukaryota > Metazoa > Chordata > Actinopteri > Perciformes > Sebastidae > Helicolenus > Helicolenus hilgendorfi. The sequence goes on along the minus strand of CAKALG010030820.1, from coordinate 38,967 downwards.
CATTGAGCCTATGGCCCACTGATGAAAGCATCTGTGGCGACTCTCTCTGTCAAAGAGAATGAAACTGAGATCTTTGCGATTGTACCTATATGTTAAAGGTGCTAAATTTGAAATTCAGAGCATATAATTGAGTGATTGAGTGACACGGCTCTTAAAGTGGCAGTGGGCAGTATATATTTTTGGCATCATTGAGCAAAAATTCCATGATAACCTTTCAGCATATTGTAATTCAAGTGTTCTGAGAGAAAACTAGACTTCTGCTCCTCATCATGGCTCTGTTTTCAGGCTTTAGAAAATCTAGCTCATGACGGGAGACTTTGGCCAATCACAGGTCATTTCATTGAGAGAGTGTTCCTATTGGCTGTGCTCCGGTCATGTGACCGGAACTTGGCGTTCCTTCACCAGATTTCACAATGGCGGCGGCTCCACAAACTTTCTCATTTTACAGCGAAACCGCGCACTACAAGATGATTCTGAAAACATTTGAGGCGAGAAATAGGCATTAACGTAACATAATATTGATTCATACTTGATCAGCGCTGCCTAGTTTGACTGTTTGGTCGGAGTTCGCAAGTAATTGACAGCCAACTCTCATAGACGGCAGATGGACAACGGTCCTCAGATCAGCTCTGACTGGTTGTTTTCTTCCGGTATGTGAAATCTTGCAGATGCCGTTAGGAGCACCGGAGGACACAGAGGCACATAATTTTTTTCAGGTGTCACGATATAGCGACCGTTTTATAAAAATAACTTTTTTAAATCATATTTTCTCCAATCTCGCGTACCTCAGCGTTAACATGGCGACGGCTAAGCCGGTGGCTAGCAGCCAGCGGTGTTAAAAGTACGAACAGTGTAAACAACAACATGCTCTGCTCAGGACGACATTATTCCACTATATCTTTACATATAAATAGGCTACTTGTTTGCTGCTACCTTTAAAGTAAAAAAGGACAACAACTGAGTTTGGGAGAAAGAAACAAGTTGATATTCTGGCGAGACTAGATTGACTGAGATGCTCAATATAATCTGAGGAGTAAGTTCCCCCCTGCCTCTTCCTCCACTCCCACCTTTTCTCTTTCCTCACTTGCTGATTTTATCCATCACCTCCATGCCTTCACTTCCCTCCTCACCTTCTCCTCCATATTACTGTGCCTAAGAGGGAACAAAAACTGATATCATGTTACATAAGATACAGTCTAGATCCCATGTCACCTTTCTTCTTCTGTCTCTCCTCACGTTCTTTTCCATTGAAGCTTAGTCCAGTTCATTAATTTGTAACACCCTTCATTACACGGATGTCTCACAGGACATCACCTGCACAGAACAAAAGACTGAACTGTACAACAATTTGATGTAATATCTAGTATGACACAAGAAGATTGAGTTAGCAGCATACCGTCAGTGTATTAACTATATAAATGCAATACATATTGTTAACGGACATCTGTGCTTTTATCTATAAGATATCTCCCAAGTACAAGGTAAATCACACCTACATTTCTATTACATTTTTCTCTGAGAATAATCAGCCAGTCTTTGGCCTTCTAGCCTTTGTCTGTGTACTCTTGATAGCGGAAAATAGTTCATCAATTGAGTGTGACCCTTTCTTTAACTATTTCCTCTATTATTATTGTAGTTTAAAGCTACATTAATCGATTTTTGTCCACTTTGGGGCCGAACAACTCCAAAACAAGCTGACAAACAAGTCACATCATTGCCTTATAAATGGTAAATGGCTGCATTTATATAGCGCATTTATCCAAAGCTAAGTTAGTATTTTAGCAATCAGTTTCCTATTTACAAATGCAGCAGACATGGACAATCATTGACATTCATTTTGAGATCTTTTCCTGGCAGCCTGACAAATATAAATCCAATATTCACTCTCCTTATTGCTCCATCATCCTCTTAGAAAAAAATATCTGGCTCTCTATCATGCTAGGTGTTCAACTTCTTAGCCAGTTTTCTTTACTGACTAGTCACTCTCTTTGACTGTCAATAGTAAGGTAGGTTTGTCATTGTGAGCCCCTTTCATATTACAAGTAGCGATTTGATTTACTGTCACTATTAAGAAGACTAAGAGTCTACAGCCATGCTACCAGCTCTGTGAGGTCGTCCTATAATTCATTCAAATACATCCCTGGCTGACCATGAATGTCTTTAAGAAAGTTGTGCTAATCCATCAAGTAGAGGTTGCAATATTTCACTGGATAAGTGAAAACTTTAATCTGATGGTGGTGCTAGAGGAGAAGTCAGGGGATCACCAAAGTCATTGGGCTTAATCCACTGGGGAAAACAAATGACTTTACAAAATGTCATGGCAATACATCCAATGCAACAGCGACATCGCTAGCATGGCTTAAAGAAAAAACAGCCATATAGGTCATCTGTGTAAGCAGCTTTTTACCCATATTTACATTTATTATTAGGCGGCAACCACTAGTGGCTGTAATAATTATGGTGGGAGTAAGTCAGGTGGCGTAGTATAAAGAGCGACAAAGTCCGTGTAGCGAGGAGGTCGGGGTGGATTGATGGGTCAAACAAACACAGGACTTTCATCCAGTAGACCACTGTTTGTGTCCCGTGTGACACAAAAAGTCAACGTTGACTTATTTTAAGTAAGTATGTAAACTAACTTATGTAACCTAGCCTACTTAACTTGCCTCGCATACAAAAAGTACTTAGCTTGTGTCACGTAACCTAAGTTACATAACAAACGTACATATTTTAAGCCAAACCATGATCTTTTCCTAAACCTAACCAATTAATTTTGTTTGCCTCAGCCTAACCAAGTAGTTTCAGTTTAAGTTCACAACGTTAACCACGTGTTTAAAACTGCGTCCGCTTCACAATGCTCTCCAACGGTCATATAAGTTGTTTATAAGTTGAGACAGGCTCCTATTCTGACCATTCTGACGAGGACATGTTGCTAAAAAACGATGCAGATAAGCACCATGGACCATAAAGGCCAGACACCATAGAACAATACGGTTAATGCTCATTATACAAAAACGTGTTAAGAAACATTTATTACTTTCAAACACTTCTGCTTCACATACTGTATCAACTAGATGTCAGTTTTCCTCTCCATGTAGATTTGTCATTTGTGCATTGTCACTGCAGCCTGATTGAAACATAGTAATTTTGATCGCAACATACCATCATCTCTCGTTGGTTATGCATCGGGTCAGTCAGACTGACACCTTATTCGGTGTGTCAGCTCATTACGGTTATAAACCATGGCAGGCAATGGAAAACAGAGAGCTGAGAAGTCCCTATTACACCAGCTGACGCAGCAACTGTGGCCAGGAAGAAAAGTGTGAATGTCACATGGAGTAACATTGGACAGCCGTCAGTTGTGCCGGCCAGCTTTGGAGCCCAGTGAGGCCCTATCCATGTCAAAACAATAAGGGCACAGTGAGAAAGTCAGCACATTTACATCGCCTGTTGGCACTCACCATTTTCTATGATAATCTCTTTGAAGCTCAAGCACATTCGGTACATGGTGGGATGTATCTTGGGCCAGCTATGGTGTGTACACAGAAACTTGTGTGCCACATTTGACACAGAAATTGGTATTTATTCATAAAATATGCAAGCACTCAACTCCAAGCATAAATGAGCACGACTTCAAAGTAACTTTGAACCATCAATGTGTAATGGCACAAACATATATGTGTCTGTTCCTATGTGTGCATCAGTAGGCAACTTCAGGGTCTGAAAAGTGAAGCTAATGCGAAAGTGCCTTAAACTTGCATTCTTTCTAACAGCCAGCAGGGGGCAACTCCTCTGGCTGCAAAAAGAAGTCTGATTGTATAGAAGTCTATGAGAAAATGACCCTACTTCTCACTTGATTTATTACCTCAGTAAACATTGTAAACATGAGTTTATGGTCTCAATCGCTAGTTTCATGTCTTCTTCAATACAGCATGATGTTCATTAAGTGAAGTATGGTCCCATTTAGAGTAAAATAGACCATAAAGCAGGGTATGCTTTAAAACAGCAGTTTACAAACCAATGAGTGACGTCACGGTGACTATGTCCGTTGTATACAGTCTATGGTATGCATGTGCCTTATTTGACAACAAGAAATCATTAACAAGATACTGACAACAGAGTGTTTTTCTAACGATGGCATTAAAGATGGAGACATCGCCTCACTAATTCAATTGCTTTTGATTATAGGTCTTTGTTTGCCTTTAATTAAAATTGTATTAAAACTGTGACAGGAGCCCAAGAAAAGAAAAAAGAAGATATAGCTGAACTCGTGTGGCACATGTCTCCATGTTCCTGGTCCTTTCTTCACTTTATTCCTAAGGCTGAAGTTTTTGCATGAATAGGAGACAAGAAAACATGTCACGGCCACCTGCTCTCCCGTCAAATTTGGTTAAAAAAACAAGTTATGCAAAAATGTTACCCATGGCTACTACACACTCTCTAAATATTAATTATCAACACAGCACCATTTATATTCGACTTGTTTTGTATTTCCATGTCACATCTCCTGTCTGGGACAATTTGAGATGGCCTGTGATTCACTTGGAACATTATTGATTCTGTTTGTTGTGACATAAAAATAAATACATTTCTCTATTTTACTTTCAGCTCCAATATGGACAGAGGCAGTGATTCAAATTTGTTTTGGGGGTATTCCACATTGACAGATATTAAATCTAAATGCAAAACTGATAGAAAATAGTACTTGCAGTCACTTTAGCATATTGCCTCTAATATGGTGTAAAGTGATATAAGAAATAAGAGCATTTGGTCTTGATATTAAAATTGTCTCCTTGGGCATGAAAGATGTGAGCAGAGAGAACTACAAGCTAGTGGGCTTTAAGTGCTCTGACGCCTTGCAGTGGCTCTCTAATTTCAATATCATTCTCTTTAGTATGTGTCTTACTCCGTTTCCCCCTCTATATCTCTACATCTTTTTTTCCGATTTTGTATTTACTCTGACTGTTTTCATATTTCTTTCATGAACTTCCTCCCCTTGTATTACTCTGGCTTCTTTTACACATAGTTATATTTATTAGGGGTGTAAGACAATATCGAAAAGATTGAATATCTTGATATTATGTTTTGTGATACTGTATTGATTCTCAAAAACAAGTTTACAGTTTAGTCAACACTTTATTTCCTTTGCAAAGAGATGTGCCCTCTGAAAGTAGTGCTATAATGTTGGATGTTACAGAGACTATGATAAACGCAAATGCAGATCCCACTTTTCTGATTGCATAAAAAAGTCAATTTTTTTCAGATTGTATGCATATAGTGGTGTGTTCTTTATACAATGAAAGTTTTACTGAAATTAGATTTCAAAAATTTGCAGCATATCGCCTTACTTACAATATTGCAATTTATTGAATCGGAACCCCTGTATCGTGATACGTATCGTATCGCCAGATTCTTACCAATACACAGCTCTAATATTTATATAAATATATATAATGCATGTTGACATTTGACACATTGTGGGTGCCAACACCATGCAGGGTATTTCAGCCAAGTATCCCTAGGATTTACACCAATGTTGGATGAATCCGCATCTCACAATTTACATCCAGTACCAAAGTTCAGTGCCAATGCAGTAGAGAAGAGGTAGTCTAGTCACGTAGAACAGAGCTTTACAGCTACAGCAGCAGTACAGCACTACAGCTAGTGATAGGCTGGATTACATTTTATTTAAAAGGCCAATAGCTGATGGAATCAAATACTTCATATATCTGTGTTTTAGTTGCCTAACCTTAACCATACCATAGCTGCCATTCACAGATGTTGTAGAAAGAATTTCAAAACACTGTCATTGAACATAACCCAGGATTTTTGCAAATGTTAAGGTTTGTTATAGTGCTTTTACAATATTTTGTAATTTAAAAAAAATGATATTCTATATTTATGTTCTTGACTAGGGATGTCATGGTTAAAGGATTTACCATGCGGTGATAATGATTGGCTCAACAGCGCAATATGGGATATTATTGCCATTTTTTTTTTTTTACAAATTACTTAATTTATCCTGATTGCAGTCCTATAAGCTTTATTGTTAGATATATTGTATTGATAAAAGTAATTAAATACTTGTTTATTGTTAAATGCAGAACATAGAAGGGCAATGAGGCACAGCGTTTTTTTCAGCTGAAATGCTTTGGTTGCTATGATACGGAATATACACAGACATAAAAATGTCGGCACACGGATGTAGGGAAAGCTGAAGCACGTAGGGAGAGAGGACGGACCCGCCAGTCTATGTGTATTCATTTTCCGCCATTGTTGTTGTTGTTCAGCACTTGTAGCCTATATGTAGGATGTGATGGTTGGTCTTTGTGGTATTTGTTGCGCCCCTACTCCATTGTGATTGGATGGCTGGGTAAAAAGTGACAGTGATAAGCGCAGCGTTTTACTCAAAGTTGAGCATTTTTTAACTCTCGGCGACCAGAAAAAAACGCTTATCGCTCAGCGCAAAATAGATGCTTAGCGTCTCGTGAGGCTAAAACATGAATATAGCGGTTCTGGGCGTTGCTTGCTATTCCCTGCGATTGGCTTGTCAATATCGCAATATTGCAATTTTGTGGTTATTGCGACAGCCCTGTTCTTGACTTTTACGATACTTTGCCTGTATTTGTATTTCTTCTTAATATAATTATTGTATATATCAAACACCTTATTCTGAATTTGATTCTAAAATTATTACCGTAGTGACGTTCCAGAGTTGTAAAATCTTTTCTCTCAGTACTATAAACTACTGCACAATGTTTTGGCGTCTGATAAGCCTTCGAACTCATGGATCTGTTACTCAAACCGGCCTTCCTGCATCATACTTCTTCTTGTCAGTGGTACCTGAAGCAACATCGCCCCACCACGCAGCCCCTCGCACACAGAGCTATTTTCTGTCTGAATGCCCCCTAACACTGCAGCTGCCATCAGCCTGCACCAAGCAGCTCCTGTGCACACACACACACACACACACACAAAGGTAGAAACAAAAAATGAGGAAATTTGTACGTTTTTTCACACAAACATGCAAATGCATTCACACACAAATTCGAACACACAATTGTTTCCATACTGATTTGAAAACCACAGCAGAGCAGTTCAAACAGATGTTGCTTGTGTGCAGCGCTGTGGCCTTAAAGCACACACACATATCACATTACCAGACATAGTCTCTCTATTGCTCTTTGTTTCACAGCCAGACTTTGACACACACAAAGGAAACTTTACTTGTAGCCTCCTTTATTCTGCTCAAGCCTGGGACATGCAGTATGCTAATTCAAATGCATTTTTAATTATTTGTTTTTACTTGTTTCCTTGTGAATATTTTATTAATTTATTCTGTTGGCATGTTTTATATCTGAGCAGCATATTGTTTGTGGGCCCGGACGGAGGGATCATCGTTATGATGACAAATAAACCAGACTCGCGGGAATGCTGTGTTGTATGAATATATTTCAAGAATCATATGATTGTTTTTGTCACGAATCAAATGGTTGCATTGTCTTTTAATTTCTGTGGATTTCCCAACCCTTTTTATCCTTGCAACATGTAAAGCGTCAATTCACAAATGCATCGAAGTTAAAGTCAGTATATCTGATCTTTCTCTCTTCTAAGTAGTGATGAACCTAAATTAAACATTAAAGGTTTCACATGCTTGTGGCGTTCAATAGATTCTGATTTATGTAAAGATTTCAAGGTGGGTGTTGAAATCTTTGTTACACTTGCATGAAATGTTGGATCCTCTTTGTGTTGCTATTTTTCTCTTGATGAAAGTGCTGTTCTCCTATAGAGGATTTTTTTTTTTTTTTATTGTAGCTATAGCAAAGATTTTCTATTCCAAACTAAATGTACAGTATATTCATTTCACTAAATCAAAAGAAGTTCATCTACATACTGTAGAATATTTAAGCAAGAGCTATTGAGCTATTACTTTTTTAAAATGCTTATCAAGTATGGCAATATGAAAGTTATAGAAACAGTCCAATTTAAATAGTTTTTATCAATAATAATGTTAACACTAAAATAGGCCCTTCTGCCTGCACATGTACACACACAAGGCGGTTGCAATTGAATATGTACTAGCAGCTAGCATCTATTATCATCACAGGCTAGCGTTATATTGATTTAATTATTTGGCTGTTTATGTGGAACCACTGAAAAACTGTCCAGTGTCCATAGGATGACTTTGATAACTGTTAGACTAGGTTTGCCTTTTTTTGGTTAGGTAGAGTTGTGTGTGCTTGGCGTGACGAGGATGTTGCTCCACTTTCTCCGGTTCCCGATTTTTGGTTGCCAATAGCTCTGGAGAGAGGTTTCACACTTGTGACCACTTACGGCCATAATCTCTCTCTCTCAGATAGATTCTGAATCATGGTGCTGTGGAGGCAGTGGTTGATGTATCTCTGCTGCTTTCCTGCTTGCTTGTATATTCTGGGCAATATTGTGGAACCTCCTTTTTGCATAGCGCTGCAGTTTAGCAGGTGGATTATTTTCTGGAGATGGGCACTGCTTCATCCACTCCTCCATAGAAGTTAGCCTTAAATATTAACACTTTGTAGCGGGTTTTAGCAGCTAACTTTGTGACTTTGTATCTGTAACCTGTTCCGTGTTGGTGGAAGTGATGGATGACAACACATTAGTCTAGACCATAGACTGTATATAAAGATGGATGATACGACGGCTCCCCAAAGTGAAGCCAAAATGTCTTGACTGCCCTCTGGTGGCTGGCTGCAGTATAGGTCACAAAGCCCGCCTCCTCAATGTTAGTGGATGGGATATGGGCCAAACTAAAAAGTAAAAGTACACATCAAATTCATTTTTCCAAAAGATATTTTTTGTCATTTCAGGTAGTTCTTATCATGCTGATATATTGTATGTTCAGGTGTTCATTTTTCTGATAAGTTTGGTTTTAATTAGTTTTTTGATGCTATAAAAAGGGGGTGAGAGTTCATGATTGTTTTTTTTCTCACAGAGTGATACTGAACTATGAACCAATCAGATTACTTGATTTGAGCTACCCATTTTATAATATACTGCAGCAGTAGTTTTAATCTGTGGCTGGTGTTTATCATCCCAAAGTCACACTATATCTTGGTCTACCATTGTGTGTGGGTTGAATGACGAGCCAATCTGATGGCAATCATAGCGGGTTTAAAGCTTTGACACCTGACAGTGTTAAATCTAACACACAGCACCATATTTTGTGCAAGCTCAATGCACGAGGTGAAACTTTTTGCTGGTGAAGTGACAATATCCTGAGGAACAGTCTGGTTTTCCTCCTCACTGCACCTGTACAGTCGGAAGAGCGGTGTAGTCACAATCTGTCACTGGCAATACAGCAGCCCTGGTGTGAAGATTGGTTTCCTTTGGCTCTGTTCGCTCCCACCTGCCAGACCAGCTCGTAACACAGGTGAGGTGCAGTGTCAAAGCACAATTAGGCACACACAATTTACTACGATCTAATGACCAGCAGATCCATTAATGATTAAATCAATCCTTTAAATCATGAAACCAGCATCAGGCACACAAACTCCTGAGCTTTTTTTGAAATCAGATCGCCTGGTTATGACTCAGCATTCTTCCCAGTTTATGCAGTGCTGATTATCAGGAGAGTTGAAACCAGGGAATTATTAGACACACACTTACACACATGAAAAAATACCAAGGCAATTAAAAGTTATATCTCCTCTCTACATCACTTAATGTCAGGACTGCCAAATCCCACCGATCCTCTCTTGGTGTCCTAGCACGTCTTAAAACAGCGGGTCACCGGACTGCAACAGCTGCATGCATCATCTCCCCCTCTCCATCAGGTCTGGCAAGTAGCGCATGAAGCGTTGCATTTTAATTGCAACAGAGGGCAAGAATTAACAATATGATGCGTAAGGGCAAAACCGTGATTTTTCATTGAGACAATCATAGCTGTGTTGAATAAATTTAAATGCAGTGGGGGAGAAAACAACTATAATTGTTGGGGGAAAACACAATTATTTGCAGATAGTAAACAGGATGATTATGGGCATTGTCTGTTTATTCAACAACATGATGATAAGCATGGGTGCAGCTTAAAACTGTTTACCCTCGGTGACGTATTTGTGCTGCCATAAAATTCATATTGGGCTGCTATAGTTGTGCTTGTGACTCTACAACTGCAGGGCAATAATATTATATGGACTCGCCGCTCCATTATCGAACTGTCATTGTGTCTGAGCTGATCTGATTGCCAATGATTGATAATAGCCCTTACCATACTCACTTTAAATGTATGATTATTTGTGTGTCATACACCTCAGGCCTTGAAAGTACCACAGATGCAACACATATCCTCTGTACACTTCACTTGCTTTGTCTTCCAGAGCAGCTTTTAGGCTACCTTCTTTCATTTTGAGAAGTAAAACCAGAATCAAGAGAAAAGGTAACACTTTCTAATAACCATGATTTATAAATGGTAATTTAAAAAGTTAATTAAAATGTAGTTAATAGTAATTTGACTGTTGATAAACCATGAAATTATAATTAATAATGTTTGCACACATCAAAACATTTTATATACTGTATTTGTTAATGATTACAATGATTTGTAAACCTTTAGACATTGTTTGTAAAACATCTATAAACGTTACATAGATAGATATTTGTAATATTTGGTTGATATTTAGTTTATTGTGTCCTATCAGCTATGATACAATATATCATTTATAAACTAATTATTTCATATTACACAAACTAATGATAAAATAATAGAAATTATAGCATTACTAATCATTAGTAAACATTAATTATCATTTAATTGTTTAACAGTAAAAATGACTATTAACTAAGTTTAATTAACTGTGAATTTACCATTTATTGAGGGATAGAGAAAAGAACAGGGATGGCAATGATGAAGAATTTACTAAAAACATAAAGTAAGATGGAAACACATGAAAGCCTGATGGTGATGAATCAGAGCAAGTGACAATGACAACCATCATCACATGCTGACACAACAGCAGCTTGGTCAGTCAGGCTGGAGTAATACATTGCAACTCTCAAAGAACATCTAGAGGAGCTACATGGCCACTTTGAGTGTGTGTGAGTGTGAGTATTTCATTTGCATAAGCAGTATTATATTACACCATCCCCTGAAAATTGCATGCCATTAAATCATTAAAACACCATCTATACATTAAGGCTTAGAGCCATTATAATGCAATGAACAGTACAGGCTGTGCACATTTAGTCATCAGCTTAAATGAAAGCAAAGTAGCTACTGCACATTCTAGACAAAATGTGTACACATTGAGCTGACATGGAGGCTGAAAATAGTCCATACAGACTCTCTGTGTCACAAGACAAATCTTTGCAGTTTGGGCAAAGACCACTGACAGAAACACCATATTGAGAATCGACAGTTGCCGCCCCCTCTCACTGATGAAGGGCTTCCCAGTAAGCCAACTCAGTCACATAAAAATGATACACTGTATACTTCTTATTCCTCTTACTCAAAGGTAGGTCACGGATCTTGAAAAAGATATAAAGAGACAAGTTTATCAACCAAACCAGAGAGCTAAAATAATAATGATAATAATACTCTTTATTTATAGAGCACTTTTTAAAATCCTTGTTACAGAGTGTAGCAGCAGAATAAAACAGACAAGTCATAAATCATCAAGTTTAAAAGAAAGATTAAAAAACAAATTTAAGAATAGGAAGGGAAAACCATTTTTAAAGGACATTAAAAAAGACATTTCAAAGGAAATTCAATCTCGAGGAAAATCAGTAAAGGCTGTCCGATAAAATTATGTTTTAAGAAGGGACTTAAAGGAGATCACTAACTCAGCTGACTTGATTTTCTCAGGCAGATCATTACAGCCTCAGGGCTCTGACTGCAAATGCTCTGTCCCCTTTACTTTTCAGCTGGGCCTGTGGAACAAACAAAAGACCTCTGCTTGAGGACATCAAAGTACGTACCGACGCTTGCGGTACTAAGATGTCAGAGATATAGCAGGGAGAGAGGCCATGAAGAGCCTCAAAAGTAGTGATGTGATCACATCTTTTGGTTCTAGTTAAAAGTTCTGCACAGTCATGAGTCAATCAGAACATTTTTCATTCAGGCAAGTAAAAAGGCTGCTGCAATAATCCTGGTGTGATGAAAAGCGTGTAAAATAGTCTCTGTGTCTTCAAAAGTTAAGACTGATTGTATTTTTGAGATATTTTTAAGATGATTAAAACAAGCACAAGCTTTGTAGTGTTCTGCTGGAAACTTAAATTACTGTCAAACCAGACACTGAGATTCTTTGTAATGGTTAATATGATCCAATAGGGAACCAGCAGGTGGCAGAATTTGTTTTGCCATGTGCTGGGACCCAATGACAAGGATCTCTGTTTTGTTTGAGTTCAGCTAAAGAACACATTTTTGACATCCAGTTTTTGACATCACAAAGGCATTAAGTGAACTCAGCATTCCACTGTCTGTGGATATAACAGGCAGGTACAACTGTGTATCATCAGCATAAAAATGAAATAAAAAACATCTCTATGAATAATAAAGGGGAAGCATGTATAAAGATGTCCGTCTAACAGGATGCTGTGATCAATCATGTCAAAGGATTGCGCTAAGGTCCACGTGTACAAGGACTGTCATTAAAGGCCATTATAAGATTGTTTGGTAACCTAGAGCAGGACAATATCATATGCTGTGATACTTCCAGATGCAAGATGCAGATGTTATTCTTTATTAACCGATATTCTCCACTTGACACATCTCTAATTACTGAGACATTGTGGCTGGTGTTCAAAATACCAGAAATGTTTCGCGAGTGGTCGGATTTAATTAACCTCCTGAGTGATAAAAAATGACAAAGTGAATTACATGTCCAGGAGCCTTGCTGCCTCCTGGGCAACTGGGCTGCTGCTCAGGAGCTAGTGAGGCTTTTTTTGCTGCGAGGGTGATGATGATGTTAATGTGCTATTCTAAATCTGCGTTTTCAGGTCTGTTTCTTGGCATTGTCATGGTTACCTGCCAACCAATGGTGAGATACAGAGAGAAAGCATGGGTGAGAGGATGTGTGAAAGAGAAAGAGAACAAGGCAGAGCACGGCACCTGTCTCAATATATCCCCTAAAAACTCTTCATCTAACACTCACACAGGCGCATGCTTTCCCTTTCCTCTTGTCTCTCTCTCTCTCACACACACACACACAAATAGATACGCATAGAGAAAATGACATCCATCATTTCATGGTCACCATGTTGCCATGGTACTCCAGGCAATAAGAAATAGGAAGCAAGTCAGTTTAGGAGGATGAAGCGTGACAGGAGATGTGTACCATAACGCAGGAGCACACTTTTGCACACCATATTTGTATGGGCAGCACACATACATCTTTATTCTCCTCTTTGCTGCTTTTTTCTAGTTTCTTTTTGCTGCTCCATGCAGACCACACCCTCTGACGCTCTCACAGAGCTCCACTACTTTCCACTGCGCACTAAAATGGACAGCAGCACTACTATTCTTTTGCTTGCTGAGACTATATCAGGCCATCAAACCTCATTTCTGCATCTACTTTTCTTCACTGTCTGTAGACCCAACATCAATATGACACAGCAGCTTTAACCCCGTGAGTTAGTGCCCCTCCTGCCTCACAGGCCTTATAGCAGCAGATGTCTTCTCACTGCCTTATACATCAGTAAATCCAACTCATGCAGCTGAGTTCATCCATGCTGACCCTCAGAACCAGAAAAAAAGGCATTAATGATGGTGATGATACCCCCATCAGGCATCATCGCCATCATGACGGCAGAGGTTATGTCTGTCTCCAATAGACTGTATATAAGAAGTGGACGTAGTTACCGTGACTTCACCCATTGGTTTGTGGACTACTGTTTTGTAGCCTGGTGTTCGGCAGTTCAGTGGAGTTCCTATAAATGGGACCATAATTTACTTAATGAACATCATTCTGTATTGAGGAAGACTTGAAACTAGCGAAGTTTAAGTTCACTTAAAAGATGCTTGACTATTGAATATGAACACTACTACTGATGCTTTGTCTACAGGAGAGGTGCTTTGTCTACAGGAGAGGAAACCAAAGCAGTTACCGCAATGTTTATTATAATGTTGATTATGCTAAAAATCTGTTTCCATCTGCCTTTTTTTGAATCATCTCTTTATTGATACCCCAAGTTTTCCATCTCAGCTAGCTGTGGAAACTGTTTGTTTCTTTTTTGCGATATTTCCCTTGAAATCATTGCTCTCAAAACACACAAACACACTTAATCTGTCCAAACAGTTGTTCAAAAACAGCATTCATCCATAACCAGTATGCTGTTTAAATATTTAATCTATACCGTACAAATTTGCACTGCCGTAGACATTGTTGAAACTCCTATCCCAGTTGTTCTACGTGTTAGAAAAATTGTTGGGGGTGGTACAATGGATGTAGTGTTTGTGAGTCTAATGTAATACCAACACCAAATCCCCAAAGTATTAGGGCCACTCTGTAGAATACTGGTGGAGAAAACATGGAGCTTGCTTGGATTTTTGCAGCTATTGTCACACCTTTCTGCAGATTTAAAAACACTCATAGAGACATTTATCTTAATCCTCGTGTCAGAAGACACAGGTCTTCTTATATTCTTCACCGTCTCTGCTTTAATAACTTTGCTGCTATTTTTTACTGGAGCTCTGGTAAAATGGTTCATTCATCATCATCATTATGATAAATATTTCCTGTAGCTTGAAGCACAATATAATCATAGAAGATGTAAAAACAGGTTTATTTACATTGTAAAGTCACAATGTGCATAGATAGAATACAATAACCAGGCTGTTGAAGCAATTATACACACACACACATATACACACACACAGGTCATCCATCTAAAGCATCTACATTTCCTCCCATATGCTGGAGTGCAGTTTGTATTGAAACAAACAGCCTCTGGTAATGTTACCATCTGGTTAGAACACCAAAGCCGGTCCAACCAACACTCGGCTCTGGTGCGCAGCGAATCAACAAACCACCTGAACACTGCAGGTCAATATGACGGCTTCTGAAAATACAGTAACATACAGTACCTGAGTTTATTGAATCATACCATTTCTTAATCCTCCTCTCTCTATATATTACATTTCTTTTCCCCTCTCTGTAAGTGTGGTCAGCCAAACACATTGTTCTTATAAGAAGAGAGGTTATTTGTTTGCGCCAATTATTTTTCTTTCCCCTCACACTATTTGTTTTCTATGTGGAAGGCTCTATAAAACAACATCTGATCGATATCGGTCCGCCGAATCTCTCTCTCTCTCTCTCTCTCTCTCTCTTTCTCTCTGGAGCCTTGAATTCATCCCTGACCCTCAGCCAACACCCCTGCAATAAACCCCCACACTCTCTCGTCCTCACTTACACACATTAACATGCTATCTCTCACAGTTTCCCATACATACACACACATACACACATAGGCCTGCTCCAGTTGACACACAGTGATGCTACGCCAACTGGCTGATTACCGACAGGCCTCTCTGTGCAAATATTTACCAGATCCCTGAATAACTGACAAAATAAAACATAAGCAGGGAATAAATTAAGAGGAGGGAAAACACTAATCCCAACCTGAGAGAGCAAGATATCTACCAGTAGTAAATATCTGATAAGAGGAGGGAATAGAGGAGGAGAGTCGGAGAGCAAAGTGAGGAGATGAAATAATAAAGTGAGAGAAAAGTGAAGAAGATGGAGAGGGGAATCGAACTCGAGAGAAGGACAGGGGGAAAGACTGGCACAGATGAGAAGGAGGAGATGGAAAGCATCCTTCTTCGTAGAGTTGTTCAGATACCGACACCAGTATCAGAAATGCGTCTGTTACGGCCCAAAATTCAGTATTGAGTATCAGTGAGTAAGCCAGTCTAGTTAACAGCTATTAATTAATAGTAATAATTATAAAAATAAAACTATAGTTTTTTTTATCACGCTGGTATTGAATCGGTACTTGGTATCGGCCAATACCGCAAGTTCAGGTATCTGAATCGGTACTGGGAAGGAAAAAATGGTATCTTCTTGTAATGGGTTGAGCTTCTCTCCATTAGGGGACACCAACTGCATTTTGAAAGAAAACCAAATCCAAGGTTCTGCACAATTTATTTTTAAAGTAATTTCCCTTATCCAGGGCAATTTTAAACTAACTACACAAATAGATAACAAAGAAGAAGAACTGAGAAGAAATCTATCTGAAGCCAGAGTTGAAGAGACGTTCAATAAGGAGATGGGACATGAAGCGAATGAAGAGAAATCAAGGTTGCTGTGACATCACAAAGGTTGACATGTGACATGTGACAGACTCCATGCTGCAGCAGAGAGGCTGACATGGCGAGACAGTTTGACATTTTGAACAGGAGGCATGACAAGAGGGAGGTTTACCTGTAACGATCTGATCGAGAGGATGTAGCACGGTGGCGTAACTCACACCGTGTCAGACAAAGTTCATTGTCAAACAAAATCAATCAGCTGTTGCTGTTGATACCATGGAAAACGGCGATGAATAGAAAGCAGTAAGGGTCACTAAGACTATGGATGCCAAAGCTTGCCCGGAGCGGTGAACCTCTGGAGGTAAGATCGTTTGACCATTCATCCATACCACCCTTCCTCCGCTCCGCTCTGCTGCTGCTTTGAGAAGAATCGAAAGCAGGTCCCTGCATGGCAGAATGATTACTCTAGGAAACACTTCACCTTGCTTTAGTTTGGATGGGAATAAGCTGTCACTGAGGTGTTGAACTGGCTGGGTGCACTAATAGCCCAGCAGTGGTGAACAGCACATCCGCACCAGCACCGAGTACGGAGCAATGGACCGAATGTTTTTGTCCTAATCCAGGAGGTTACCTTGCAGTTTTACTGGTCAGTTCTACAACCTGAAATGGAGCTCCTGCGACTAAGGCTATGCCCAGCTCATGATTTTGAGAGTTCAATTTCTCTTAATTGGCTGTCCTTGGGGGGCTCAGATTGATAAACTTAATTTCTCTAATTATTTTTATTTGTATTTTATATGTATTAACTGTATAAAACGCATCAGGTCACTCAACCACGTAGATGCTTTAGGTGGGTTAGTTGAATTTGAGTTTATTTGTATTTTTATTATGTTGTTGTTGCTCTTATAAGTAATTCATTTACCTATTTATTTATTATTTTGTTTCTTGTTTATTTTTATTTTTTTATTAATTGATTAATTGATTTTTTCTCCTTCCTTTTCCATTATAGACATTTTGGAGTTGGTGTGGGGCAGGGGAATTGATTGCTGATGCTACTTGTTTTGATTGTATTGGTTCCTTCTATGTGGAAAAATGGAAAATCTTAATAAACATATTGTTATTTTAAAAAAACGACTTAATTATTTGATAATGATGGACTTTAATTGACAATTTCAAAATAATGAATGCCTTCCCCTCTTTTATTGCCCTTCCTAAATGGATCTAAACTTGGCTCTTTCCAAGTGCACTTTGTGCCGATTAAATGTCATTTTCCTCAAACACAGTGAGCAGTTTTTGTTGGCCTGCTGCTGTTTGATATTTTGATGACTCTCCAGAGTAGAGGAGGAGGAGAAACACAACAGCGGGAGTGTCACTTGCAATCCAGAGGTGCCCTGCAATTTTCAAGATTGTTGCTATTTAGTTGCATCTTGAACCAAGCTGCTCAGACATCCTCTGATATTTTCATTACTTGAATTGGATTGGGCTCATCTTTGAGGCGCCAGGGTTCCCTCGACATTAGAATAGCAGTGATTGGCCAGCTACTTGCAGGTGAGAAAGTAAGCAGGGTTTGCACTTCCTCCTCAAGCTCTGTTTTTCATTCTTACACAAGTGCTTCTGTCATTTTTTGTACATAGAAACGAGTGCGACCCTATGAATTCTTTCCAGGAAAGATTGTCCAAAAGTGTCCGCCGTTATCCTCATTTGTACATTTTATCGCCTCTCACCTCTCTACTACGATGGCCATCTTTTCAGCCCGCTTTGCTTGTGGAAGTTCAGAACAGCTACACACACATTACCTTCCAACACGGTTGGACATCCTGTCATACGAACTACTTTATTTCCAGCATACCCCCGCCTTTAGATATGTCCACAAACATACAAATCTCTTTTTGTAATATGTTTTGCTTCTTTTTCTACTGCTAATACTGCAGGGATGACGTGTTTTTATAGGCCAACCAGGAAATTATCATCATCCTGGGTTCCCTTGACAAAAAGCCAATGGGATTTTTCCATTGAGTTTTGGATTATTGCAGAAAATAAGCTGTGTGGCAAACAAACGTTTATGATACTTACTAGTTTTGTTCAAAATAATCTTCACAAATGAACAGCACTTTTATGATTTTTGAAGCCTAAATGCAATCATGTGTAAGTAAGTAAAAAGCTATCGTTAGGCTATAAACGGACTGCACCACAGTCGCATGACTTCACATCACCACCACTGAGCTAAAGATGGACTAGTTTTTGGCATGATGATATTTAGTAGTCTCATTTAGTCACTTGTTAGCAATCTTCTTTTTTAAGACACGTAAAGGTGAGTGGGATATTTACTGACGTGTATTATATCATAGAACAAACCGGAACCAAAAATGCTAAAATGCTTGCTCATTTTCGGGATTTGGGACACATTCCTGCACCGCTCCATACATAATCTAATTGCACAGACATGTAGTTTTGTTCAGATTTTTGGCAGTAATGCCAGACCAGCCGAATGAAGGCTAATATCCCAAACTAAAAAACAGCACCTTTCTGACACAGTCTTGACAGTAATTGAACATTATGAGCTTCACACAGTTGGTATTCATTTCAAAGATATTATGTTGGATTGCAGTACTGTCCTACTGTTCATGGACAACATCGCCATTTAAACAGATCTTTCAGAGCGTAGACCGGACCTCTTAAGCAGTCTCCTTCCTTTAGCCCAAGGCTAAAGGTGTCCACTGTGTATAGACAATAGGAAATAGACAGGTAGTGTTTCTTGTTTTGACCTGATGTCATGCCATATATCAGTAGTGCAAAGCCTTGGGGGTCTAGAGGCAGAGGAGTGATGTAATTCAAGGCCTTAGCCCCAACAGCTCTACTTTGTCACTGGAAAAACAACACAGTAAAGTTTCTTTGAAAATTGTTGTGTTAAAGTGTATCCAGCTTTTAGACCAAACCGTTGGGGGAATAATGACGAAAGAGAGCACGAAGAAGAGACAGCAATAAGAGGAAAAATAGTCAGTCATGTTCAGTATTTAGTAGCTGAACTTTCTTTTTTTTGTTAGAGACTTCTCCCAAGGAGCATGTCCATTTGTTTATCTTTTCAAAAGATTGCTGTATTTTGATGAAATGTGGTGTATCAATTTATTAATTTGTTAACCCTATGACCTTTTTCTCAGCAACACAATCAGGACAACCTTTCAGTTTCCATTGATTATAACCCCTGATGTCTTAGTAGTAAAGCACAAAATGTGTGGTGTTCATTATTGCTCCTAATAGACATATGTATTGATATCAGTGACCCTATGGCTTCCTACATGACATCTTACCCTACTTTGTATAACCATTTTGTTATGTACTTAGTACAGTGTTTATGGTTAATGGCCTTGACAGAAGTTTGTACCATTTTGAGTACATTTAAGAGTCTTTCCGAACATTCACACTCTCAATGATGGGGTCGTGGTGTATATTGCAATCACTATGCCCTTGACCTACAGGCTTCTACAGTTCAGGATCTGTGCTGCTGCCAATTCATATTCTGTCGGCATGAGCGAGCAGAGAGACCTGTAATACCTACTACTGTGTATGGTGCACAAGGGACAAATACCCTGATCTCTAAGGTCCACAGAGCGTTAGATTGCTTTCACATAAGCAAGTAGAGCTGCAGGCCTCTTATTCCACGCCCTTAACAGTTATACTGTGGTATATGTGGCTTTACATTAACACTATTCTTTATACTCTATTGTGTTTTTTTTAAGGGCTCTGACATTCAGTGTTGGCGTAGAGAAAGTAGGCACTGCTCACTTTCACCTACACCTGCGGGCAGATGTATTCTGGTTGACAAAGTCAGTAATTTGCATATCAATGTCATTGTTAAATCAAGGTTGCACACATTGTTAGGTCCTGCCTGAGTTGCAAACTGTACTTACCATGCTGCTGTAAACTCTGTACATGTTTTGAGATGTGAGTGTCCATGCAGAAAACAACAATTCCATATCATCTTAAAAGCAATACTTAAAAATATGCTGTGATAGATTGATGAGTGAACAGATGGTGGCGTATTCCACACAAATGTTTTACAATTTTTAGGGATGCACCAATACTGATACCAGATATTTATTAGGTACATATATTGATATTAAACCAATACTGTCTCAAATCACTTTACTTCACTTCAGTTTTGATGAAAAAAATGTGGGTGCTTGTCATGTTCTACTAGTCATCCTCCTAGATTGGTCTTTCTTACTAGTGAGTCCGAATTTTAAAGATCATTCAAATTTTTAAAGAACAACATAATTACAACTTTCATTTTTTTGGTAATTAATCACGAGTTTATCTCGAATGACTTTACAAACATCACTGTTTTTGTGGACTTTATTTAGCATATTCTGTGTGTTCTCTTCAGCCAAGATGTCCACCAAACATCGGACACCTGCATTTACCTTTACCTTACTTTATATACTTCACATACTGTATTACAAACTGCTACACCTCTGTATATATATATATATTTTAGTACTTATCATTATTACATACTACATTCCTGTTTACACCTCTGTGTACATATGTTACTTCTCATCATGCATATACTGCACATACCACATCCTGTTAACATTCAGTTTTCCCTTCTGAAATACTGTCATCGACTAAATTACAAATTTACATTTACATTACTATTTTATATTTACTTATGTTTATATTTATTTTAACTGCAATATTTTATGCCTTAAATGATCATTTTGCTTATACATTTAGTTGTGGGATTTTCCCTTATATATATACATATTTTATGGGCATTGTTGAATGAACCTGAGCCCAATGATTTTCATTGCCAATCCTTTGCTGGAATTGACATATGACAAATAAAGAACCTAGAACCTTGGACCTTCAAATAGCTGGATCGGATATCGGTGACAATGGGGCCGATCGATTCAATCCAATTCTACGTTTATATACTATATACATTATAGACTGGAATTTTAATTCCTGTGTAAGTTTTGACCAATTTGTGGATGCATTAAAAAGGTAAACACTTGTATTGTTACTTTTGAAGATTTTTTTACCAAGTTGTTAGTGTACAATTAATTATTTTAACAATGAATAAAAATTAAGTAAATGTATATCTATGTATGTATTTGTTAGGAAAGTAAAGTTAAAGTTAAGCCTGATATTGCCTTACACATAAAATAATGTTCCCAGTCACTTCCACACAGTGAGGCATACAGCTTATTAGTTAAAAACTAGCATTGGATCGGTGCTTTGTATCAGCCGATACCCAAAGCCCAGGTATGAGTATCTGTATCGGATCTAGAAAAGTCAGATCGCTGCATCCCTAAAGATTTTTCAGAATTATTCCATCACTGTCTGACCCGTGAACAGGAACATGATCCAATCAGTCAGTGCCTGACAGCTCTTTGCCATCACTGCTGGATGATAAACTGGGGTGTAATGAGGGACTTTTCACTCAAATGTACTGTAGTTTGCACAGTTCTGGTTTCCATGCCTTCCTTAACTCACGCCTTTCTGCAACCAAAACACCCTCCTCTATCTATTTCAGTGGTTTTCAACTGTTTTTAAGGCAGTTATGTTTTCAAAATGCTCATTTCTGGCAACTATAAGGTAAAGCGAACGGTAACAGAAAAAAACATTTAAGTAATAACATATACTTGAGAAGATGCTGCTGGGTTGACATTTATTGCCACTGAGCTGAACCCAGCCTCTTTCTGATAGTTTGGAGGTTCTGACCATGCTGAGCAGAAGTGGCACCGACAGCCAGGTTATTCAAATACAGCACTTAGCTAGCATCTTTTGAAAGGCAGAAATGCCAGGTCAGAGCCAGACCACCCACCATTGTAGTGGGTAGCAGTGTGTGATTACTGTTTGGTTTACAGGTCTGCACACAGCTGTATCCCACCTGTTTTCTCTCACGTAACCGCTGTAGAGGAAACCTGGAACGACCTAATTTCTCATCTATGACAAATGCATTCAGCAAACGGTCAGTTTCAGCCAAGACGAAACCCAAATAACAAAGAGCTGGCAGCAAAGTTTGACAGTATAGGATCAAAATTAACATTAGACACAAAAAAGTATACTGAATTACTGAGCATAAGTAATTGTGTAATTGTGGTTGTTCCTTTCATACATGTAGTAGCAAAAATGTTCTACTTTTTATCCAGGATTAACACTTTCAACCTTTCAATCACAATTTCTGTTACATTTCTGTTACACCATGCATTCCTCTCCCACTGATGTTAACCTGTCGTTTACCTGCATCTATCTTAACAAATGCCCGCACAGGCAGCCTGCATTTTGGTTGGCTTGGAAAAGAGACCTTTTGTGAGAGGTGGTCTCGGAGCGGTTGATTTGGTCCGCACTAAAATTATGATTACTGTGTTCATAAATGTCCAAATGAGCCGCATTGTGTGTTTGATTAAAGCGGACTAACTGTTGGCTTGTGAAAGCGCCCTGTCTGTAGTCCTTTTGTGTTCTTTTGTGTCTTTACATTGGCTGGATAACTAGTTTCACAGTTGATTTTGAACCCTTTCTTCCATCACCATCAGGTAAATAAATCAGTCTATCACTCAGCAAAAACACAAGTTTAATCAGTGCAATTGGTTGTACCTGGGGTCTAAGAAAATATCGAAAATATCGAGTAACGCAATATTTTGTTTATGATACTGTATCGATTCTCAAAAACACTGTATTTTAAATTGATAGTTTACATGCAAAAATGTACTCAGTCAATACTTTATTTAATTTGCAAAGACAAGTGCCCTCTCTGTGTATGTACCCTCTCAATGTTGTGTGTGTTGTGTTTGGATGTTACAGGGTCTTTGATAAATGTAAATTGCATAAAAAATCGAATTTTTTTTGCTCAGATTTTATGCATATGTTGGTGTGTTCTTTTACTATGACAGTTTTCCTAAAATTAGATTTAAAAAATGTCTATATATCCGAAGGCTGTGCCATCGGTATGTGTTGGTGGAATTGCCCTTTTAATACACTCTGTACCTTGAATGGTTTTCAGTATGATGAGTTGTTGCGTTGGTTTTTGCTTTTAATTTAAGTTTTAGTTGGAGTCAGGTTAAGATTTTGTTTTCATCCTTTTCGAAAACAAAAGTACAGTAAATCTAAATGTTATGAATGACTATTGTAAAATCTTTTGATAAAACATGTGATCAGTGATTTCATTTTGTTTGTGTTTATAGTACATATCGAACTTGTAAATGATCCAACATGCCCCAGCTAACACACAAAAGCCAAATTCAAGACCAAAGAGAGTGTCTGAACTGAACTGGAAGGATGTGAAGTGATCAATAAATGTGATCAACCGAGTGAATGGCTGGTTGAGTGGACAATTTCAGGCTCCATTAACCTCATTAATGTTGTGAAAGAGGCCAAGATTACATTAGGCTTGTCAACAAACAAATCTCATGATGCCAGATTTTCCAGACGTTCTGTTAATCTGATTATCCATCCATCCTCTTGTCTATCCTTTTATACAATTTGCCCCCTTTACTTTATTATGAAATGTTACTGTGTGTTCATTATTATTTTCTTAACAGTTTAACTGGAGTTTAAAAGTCTATTTTTTGTTTTGTATTGCTATTTTTTCCCTGTGACACTTTTATTTTTATGTCACTCTTTCAGGACAGTGCTGTCACTGCCTCCTCACCGTTCACTCAGTAACCTTTACACACAAAAAACATACCACTGTGGTCAGCTGTCTGTCAGATTCATCACCTGTCAGTCTGGCAAGTGATTCAAATTTAAACTTATTTATAAAACTGAAGTTAATGAGGAAACAATTTGTCACCAAATCGGATGTGATGAGTCTACCCTTGGGTTGGAAATAAAGAAAGAAAATACACTCACTGGGGAAATTCATATTACACACACATTTGTGCAGCAGCTGTCGCCTAGCAATTTCGACCAGCAACTCCTGTCTTGTCAGTAGGAGTTTGATTAGATTTGTATCTGTTATCTCTCTTTGTTCTGTTATTATATGACTAAAAATAATTATTTTTCTCGTGTGTCATGGTTCAGATCCAGGGCTCAAACTTAAGGACGTCCCGTTGTCCCAGGGCCGGAAAAAAATATGATGGAGGATGGGAAGATGAAAATTAATTTTGGGATGAGAGTTGAAAGAAAAATACCCGTTAATATTGGAATTAACGGAGATGAAAATGAGTGCAGTTTTGTGTAGCGCTCCGCTGCTTGACAACATAAACGGACACGCACACATAATGTCAGTGTCCGATCCATCCGGTACGTACACATACACACACAGCACATGCTGCCGGCAACGGTAATTATTCCCGAGATAAAAAATTATCCACTGACAAAAAATAATGTAAATTACCATTGTTTTGTTTGTATACGTATTTTGTTGAATTAAGGAGCCATAAATGGTCATCAACTAATGTTGGAGACATCATTTTTTAGCCATTATGAAAGATCATCAAAGATAATTTCAGCCTGTTTCAAGGTTCTTACTTTACAATACTGCTCTTGCTTATATATTATAGATATTGAAAGACGAGAGGAAGTCACAGACACAGTGACGATTTAACAGCTTCCTGCTATAGTTAATAGTTTTAACCTTTAAAATCTCTTTTATTCAGTGAAATTTTGTAGCCCAGAACTTCTGAGCTGTATAGTGCTATTTTGGAAGACTGTGTTTCTGTACAAGACAGCCACAGTTTGCAACACCTTTAAATCAGTTATATTGGGTGGCCTTAATTTTAGTCTATATCTTGTGTGATGAAGTATTCGGGTAATGGTGTACTTAATAGCTGTACTGATTTTCTGGTGTTGAAGTGGTGAAGTCCAATAGCTCTCTCTGTAGAACATGTCGAAGACAATGATTAGCTTTTGAAAGTAACTACAGAGTCATACAGCACTGTCAGTCTGCTCTTAAGCACCCCTTAAAAATCATAATTAGACTGACGAAACTGAAATTATGCAATAGATTTTGAGTGGCGGTCAGTGGCACTATAGGGAGTTGCTGAGTATGTCACCTCATTGACAGGTACTGTGAAGTAGTGAATCCAATAACTCTCTACTGTTAAGTGTCATTATTTTGATAGTCCATTGTTGGTTGAATTGTTAGAATCACCCCATTTGAATAGGCCCATTGACCCTGCAGTGCTCTACAAAGCAATTGTTATTGATGTAGCAACTGGCTGCTGGGGAGGATTTTTGAGTAGTTTTTGTAAAGTCTTTTAAACACGCCTGAAGGTTTGGAAATTAGCAAAATGTATCAGTGGTTCAGGAAGGTGGCCTTGTTATTGGCCTGAGACCAGCTTTGGAGTCGCTATATACTAGGGAAGAATCTGAATACAAAGTTCCCAAGGCACAAGTAATACAGCACTTACTCAGAATTTCTGAATTTTTATTACTGTATTTCTTTTTTATACTCCACTAAAACTCATCCCTGTCTTGTTTTCTTGGTAATGCAGTTGATAGCTAACTTATGGTGCATTTATGTGCTGTTGTGAAGCCCGATAATCTAAAATGTGACAGTTGGTTGCCAAAAAGCACTGCAGTTACAAACTAAACTGTCAGAAAATGAAACCCAAAAGAAGGGGGAGCACACTTGAAACCAGTGTTGACAACTAATCAACAGCGTCACGGGATATGGTGACTTTTAATACCCCTTTAGCAATTTCTTTGCACAGAAGGGCCTGGCTAGAAATGCAACTTCTTGGGCGTATTTTCTTTTTACAATTAAGGCACGATATTGGTCTTGTGAGTCTGCAGTCCTTCTGCTCAAAGTGGCTGTGAGTCTCTGGATTGACACCTGCGTTCGCTGAGCTGGAAAGAGCGGCAGCGAGACTAAAACAGGTCACTGATGGCAGAGTATTCACAGCATGTGTGAAAACTGCAGGGTTTACTTGTTTTGGTGTACTGTACCATACTAATGGGCAGCACTCACAGGCTGGCAAATCTAGACTTATTTAGATTTAATTATTATAATAATGTATTGTAAAATGATGCCTTTAAATACATCAGTATCAAAAAAGAAAACAAAAAAACAAGAGGCAGAAAGAAAGAAAGGGGTCAAAGACAGAAAAGAGTAAGAAAAAAGAGAAGGGATTAGGATAAAGGGATTAATTACACCTAATCAGATAATCCTGGAAATTAGAAGAACCATCTGATTTCACTATCTTCTGGATTAAGCCAAATCCGTATTGGTCGGAAATGAGTTGTAAGGTAATACCCCTTTGAAACTGGGAGAACTTCAACCATATTTGGCACAGAGCGCCTGTACCATACAGCGTTTAACTTTGATATGTTTATGCTTTCAGAAGGTGGTCATTGCTTAATTTAATTATATGAAAAATGTTTCTGAAATTAAAGGGGATGAAAAAGATGCAAGAATTTTGACAAAACGGATTAAAAATAGTGGTAATAGTTGTAAATCATTTGTTCTCTAAGCCATTCAAACGTTACTCAGTAGGAACTAAATTAATTTC
Organism: Helicolenus hilgendorfi; assembly: GCA_916700815.1. Taxonomy (NCBI): domain Eukaryota; kingdom Metazoa; phylum Chordata; class Actinopteri; order Perciformes; family Sebastidae; genus Helicolenus; species Helicolenus hilgendorfi. Next base: position 12,294 of record CAKALG010030820.1, on the reverse strand, counting down.
CAGCCTGAATGACCATGCTTTAAACCATTAGGGGAGTATTTAAAAAGAAATGCAATTGATTTAACATGAATATTGTGAATATGAAATGGAAGGGTCTTGTTTTTGCTATGGTCAAATATGGTTAAATTGGACACCTAGAATTACCAGTTATTCCAGGTCACATATAAATCTCAACTGTCAGAGCAAGTTCAAGGTGACAGTCAGGCATAATAACAGATCATCTGCATATACAGTATATATAATTTGATTCCTGTAATATTAGGATTAGATCTGATTGTAAGAGCTATTGGTTCTTTGGCTAGCCTGAAAAGCAGGGATGGCCAAACATAATATGGTAACGTCAGAATTACTTTGGTGGCTTATTCGGTATGTTATTTAACACTTCAGGAAATACATTGGAAATAATGTTGCATTTTGAAATGTGTGCCCGATACACAAATTAATCCCAACCCTTGATTTCAGTGAAATTTCAATGAATTTCTTTGTGGAGATGGAGAAGCACACTTAATTGGAAAGAGACTGGATGACTCTTAGAAAAACTGGGATTGAAGTTTGAAACTAGTTAAAATCAATGCTTAAGCGTATTTGCAGGTTGAACTGACATTATGTCAATATGCATAGCCCCTATCATATAATATTAATTGATGCATCTATGAGGATATCAACCCTGAATGTTGGAAATCCATCATATCCACCCTTAGAGCCTCAAGCTATTAGAAATACCACTTTTTCCACTAAATCCAATTAGTAGCTTAGACACCTATAGGAGAGAAGTCCATAGTAAACTATTTAGAACAGAGACTACACCAGAATATGTTTTCACTCATAAAATCTATATCAAGTAAGTGAAAAGACAACACCTATGTGTGCATATGTGCCTGCTGACATGTCAACTGCAAATTTGCAAATTTGCCTGTGTGTGTATGCAAATTTAGCCACTTATCTTCTTGTAGCTTGTAATGTCCCCATCCTGACCCATAGGTATAACCCACAGCTGTTGAACTCCTGCCTTCCTTTCCTCTCTCGCTGTCTCTCTTTCCCTCATCTGTAGGCAGGTGCTTGTCTGCTAGTACCGACAAGGTAATGGAGAGATAGGATGTGCTCTGACTACTGAACATCTGGCTACACCAGCAATCGTAAGAGATGAAAAATAAGAGCAAGAAAAAGGAGTGAGAAATAAGAAGAAAAGGGAAAAGTGTGTAAGAGGAGTAGATTTTTTTGAGAAAAACATCAGAGAGGGAACAGCGACTCAGACAGGGAAAGAAATGGAGACTCTCTGGGGATGACAGACAGGGAACACCACCAAGGACAATTTCAGCATCAATAGCGAGAATACCTTGGAGAAAACAGAGTTGTCAAGAGAGTGAGGTGGTTGATGCTGCTAATTGCTTATTTTCAGGTTTGCTGCTTAAGCATCTGCATTTCCATACAAAGTGACTGACAAGATCCAAAGCCAGCAGGAAGAAAACAAGGGCTGATTTTTCCTCAGGGCATTCGGTTGCTGTGTGGACGCAATGATAAAGTTGAAACTGTGAATAATTTATACGATTTGATTGATGGTCCTTTTCAGCTTGTCTTCCAGGGTGGTCCCAAACCTTAACCTCCAGGCTTTATTACAGCCAACAGGTGTTAGACATCGCAATCATCCAATGAAAGAATGATTTCTTTGAAATCAATAAAAGCTGCTCTACTGTCCGTGTTTCATACCACGTGGTGCTATCTTCTATCAAAAATCTAGTACGGTTTCTTCAGCTGCTGTTTGTTATACTTTTCCTACATTGATTTTATAATGGCTTTGATTCGGCAACCCTTTATTGAATATTTATCAAATTCTGTGCTATAGCTGATTGCAATCCTCAAAAGGGCGATGGATTGCATCTGTTTTCCCTCTGAAGTCTCTGACTGAGCATATGTCTTCTCCGTTATCTCTTTTCACATTAACTGGTATTGTACTTAATGGTGCTGTTCAGGAATTTGGACCAAAGCTTTTATGCTATTTCCCACTGTTTAATCTTACGTCAAGTCTATTTTTAAAGCCCAGTATGACATGTAATGTGTCAATGAGCTTTACGAGCCCACTGACACATTGGACACAATGCCAAGTTTATTTTAACAATGACCACAGGTGTTCCCTAACATTAACCACGTGGTTACCGGTAGGGGTTTATTTTGCAACAATGGCCCGCTCACTGTACATTTCCCGCTTATTACATGGCTACTTACTTAAGAAATTATTTCGGACTGTAATCGAGTCAACTACAATAATGACACCAGATAAACGTCCGCCTACAAAGTGCCGTACAAAAAAGAAAACCACATTATTTCTATTATATTGTCAGATTTAATGTCTCTACAGAAATGGCCTGTGTTGAACAATAAAAAATATTATAAATATGCATAATGTTATAACTATTTACTTACTTACATAGTGAGCAATGGACATAAATGGAAGTCAGAAAAATCCAGCACACAGATTTTGAGAGCAATCTCAATCTTTTTCAAGGATCTCCAAAAAAGATGTACAATAGACCACAAACCATGGATGTATGAGAAGCTGTGCGCTGTGCTCTTGCCCTGCATGTCAGGAAATAGCTTACAACTACATTATATTCTGTTTATATCATGTTACTAGCACTACTAGCTACTGGCCGATACATCCGCCACAGGCTTACAGCATACAGCCCATGGGCGTATTATGAGATCATAAAAGTGATGAATTTCAGCCAATATATCTAATATTACAGCCGCACACAGCTAGCAGGAAGCTGGCAGAACCGGATATGTCATATCAGCGTGCAGGGCAGTGCAGTCCCGTGGGTCTGATGCACGTCATTATGCCAAGGAAAATAACTCTGGATTCAGCCATTAGTAAATTTTACTTTTAGGACATAATGATTTAAAAGAAGGCTAAGTGTTCTTACTGGGAAGTTGATTTACCTCGAAAAAAAATTATCCTCTGATTTACAGACGTCTCTTTATACATTCATGGCTATGGAATCATTGGCGTTTTCATTCCAAAATGGCAGCAGCGCTACAGGAGCGCCGTCTAGTAGCCATTGTCAAAAAAGCACCAGAGTTTGTTTGCTTCTATACTCTTTGGCAGCGGTCTGCTATAAAGAAATAACAGACTGTAGAATGCAGTGATTGACCAATCAGAATCGAGTATTCAACAAAGCTGTGTTATAAAGTAATTTGATATTGATGACGAAGGACTTTAGTGATTTTGTCACAAACCATGTTTTTCTCCCCAAATCTAACCAGCCCTTAACCATAGCGTTGTCTGATTAAGTATAATGACTTTGGAAGTCACTGAGAAATGATGTTGTCCTGTCGGTAATAGCATCATATCAGAAAAACGCTTGTATACAATATGTCGTTCTAGAGGGCATGGACAAAACAATGCACTTTGTTGTTTAATTTGGAGCAATTATTGGTTTGTTTTCCCTTTTCCCGATCAATGTCCTTTAAAACTGAATATCTCCCAATACTGACTCTGATGTGATATTTATATCACAATTTTTTTTCCCCCTACATAGTAACTCCAAAGACAGGAGTATCATCGTCAATCTGGTGTAGTTTGGATGGCCACTCCACATCTCCAGCATGAGTTCAAATTCAGCTTACAACAGCAGCGCCCATTACGTGTAATGCACCTGCAATGCAGTGTGTCGCTTCAATTATCTGTTTAAGCATTTATTTATTTATTTTACCCAAAGCAGCTCTGCTCGTGTGCTAAAACATGTTGTCATATCATTGGGTTAATTGAAACGGCTCGCTGCTGTTTTATTCATTTTGTGCACTCCACAGTTCACTTGGGTCACTCACTCCCGACATTGTGTAGTAGAAAATGTGGCATTTTTGACAACTGGAGTACCCAGCGCAGACTCGTCGGAAACAACCTCGGTGGTGTCACTAAAGGTCCATGAGTGTGTGAGTTTATGAGTGTAAGCACACCGCCGCCACAGTGCAGCAGCGTGTTATGTGATGCGCTTTGCACCAGCAGGCATCGCCGCAACGTGGCACATCAGCATATCACATAAAGTAAATGTGGAGTGCTGCCATGAATTCAGGAGTCTTGTTTATGTTATATAACTTGACTTCTCACCTGAAGAGCCTCTCCAGCTATGGCTCACCAGTCTTATCCGATAGTGTCGGTTGCAGAGGCTTGGTTGTTTTCCACCTCAACAATGAATTTCTCTTCCTCCTAATCGTGACAGCTTGCAGAGCTCTGGAGAGGACGTGCTATCACCTGACAAGAGCAGAAGTCATGGTCCAATAACAAGGATGTGCCAAGCGAGGAAGCAAGTCTCAAAAAAGTGCTGCTATTATAGGGTGGCTGTCTTGGTGCATGTCGGAGGGCACAAGTCTGTTTTGGACTGTAGTTTGACTCAAGCTCTGTTTCTGTTATCTGGAAACTTGCTGCCAGTAAGTAAAAGTTAAAAAGTGAGTTCCAATGTGTAATTGAATACCTGCATATTTTGTCTAGATACATCTTAAGTATAGAAGAAATTAGTTTAATGGTGTTCAATCCTGTTGGGTGCTGTCATAAATTGCATTCACCTTGTGTCTCAGGTGTAACTCACTTCATGATTTGATGACCAGAATGGAAAATCAAAGTGCTCTAGTCCCCTTGAGAACTAGAATTGACAACCACTGAACTAGCCTTCTTAGCTGTGCTACAATAATAAGACTACAGTATATGTTGCCTTATGTCAAAAATACTGAAAATACTGGATTTGATACAAGACTTCCTCTTGAGACCCACACAAGAATAACATTATGAGTTCACTTTTTTGAACAGCAAGCTATGTCACAGCCTGACCCAGCGAGAAGATGAATAAAAATAGAAGTGCTACAGGTATACAGGGTAAGTTAAGGCTGAATCAGATGATGAGCCGGCTGTATACAGGGGATTTTACTGAAACATTGGCATGTACTGTATCACAGTTACCCAGCATGTTCAAGAAAATGCCAATGGTTGCACTTTGACACAATGCAAACCTCAGGGACTATGCACATCATACAATATCCGTTCAGAAACATCACTTAGACATCAGCTTTGTGGACATCAGCTTTGTGGACATCGCTGCGTATGCCCTCTTACAAGCTCAAAATCCCACGGCGAGCAGTAGGCCACTATAACACAAATACAACATCCTTGTCCCAAACTGTACTTTGGCAAATACAACATGGATGACCGAGCACAAAAGCAGCATCAACAGACAAAACCCCTCTTTGTGAAACACCAGATTTAGCTTTTAGTAGAGTATTAAGCCTCCCATCAGAGGTAGTATCTACTGTATGAACATATGTAAAACCTGAGGCTCTCTGGATTGTTATTCTATGAATCATTTTTCCTGATATTCCCTTTTCATTATATGTTCATGCAATGATTGTACATGCTTTTGAATGACAGGTGTTGTATTTTTTAAATAAAGTACATGACTGAAAACATCCTTACACATCTAGCTTATGCATTTGGTGTAGTACTGGCAGTGTGTAGTTCTTATGTATGCCATTTATTATGGTAGTTATTTAGTATGGAGGTTATTTGGTGCTGAGATAAAAGTGTCACCTGTGTGAACTCCATATTAAGCCATATTTGTGTTATATGCCTTAAAACCATGTTTATTTGAGCGCTACCTGAGCTATTAAAATGTTAAATCCTACACAGTTTGTTGTGGGCATTTTGGAAGATCCAGAATCAGCTGTAGCTGTTTTACACAATATGCAAATTAACTGTACGTTTTTTTTTTCTTCAGATGACATTAATAACATAACTAATAATGTTTTGAGAAGAAATAAGTTTACATTTTGTTATGGTGGTTGTTTTTACAGTATTTTATTCTTGCGGTCCCCAGAGATTCCAGTCAGTAGTCCTTGTATGTTAAATAGGTTGGTAGGATGAGGGTTAAGGGTCTTGCTTTTCCCAGGGGTAAGCTCTTTTGCAGGAGGTCCATTATTGAGCATGTTGTCCACACTCCTGTGACTATAATATTGTCTGCTGTGCCACAGAGATTACTGTAAAGGATTTTGTGGCTGTTGTCTGTTTGGTATTTACAGTAACATGTCAGTCACCTGTCTGTGCTGTCGTTAATACAGTAATGCAGTTGTAAAGGCAATATGGGTCATTATTTGTACACTTTGTCTTCTTAATAGATTGACATTATGATGGATGGATGGATAGAGAGATAGAGAGAGGGAGGGAGGATTAAATCCTAAAATCAGGCATTCCCCAAAACACTATTGGTATTTCTTGGTGCTAGCATTGCCTGTGTGCGGTCTCATAAACTGTGCAGTTTAAGATTACACACAGTGTTCCTTGCTTAGCACAGCCAACTCACCATGCACGGCATGCTGAGCTCACTTTGTTCTCATCATTTGTATCCTTTTCTACTTTGATTCACATTGGAACCGACTGAATTACATTAATTAGCTCACACCTGTCATCACCTACACGGGTTGTAGGGACAACCAGGACCTAGAGAGAAACACGTCGGTGGCATGTTAATGTACCTTCTGACGACATTTCTTCACATGCATGCATCATGTACATTTCCAATTTATCAACGACAGAAAGAAAAGCACTCTCCTCCAGGCTGTGCTCTCTCTTTGACATTAAAGAGAGCTATTAGTAGGAATTGCATAGAGGGAGTCATTTTAGCACAGTAACCTGGGTATACGAAGATAAACGGTTTAGCAGTGACTGTCATTAATGAAGACAAGCTCATTTCAACTCAAATTATCAACGCCTCTCAAGCCATGAAAGCTGCCTTCTTTCTGTGTGTGTATGCTTGTGTCCTGACGAGGATGGAGAGGAGAGCAATTTTCCCAAATGTTTGGAAATTTTGTTGGTATTTACTCCAACGAAAATACTTTTTATGGAACCCATGTCTATAATACAACATAAACATACTTATTTGTTAGAATCTGCCTATAGCACTGTATAGTTATAGTAACGCATTAACGCAAATTCATTTTAACGCCACTAATTTCTTTAATGCATTAACGCAAACAATCTTTTGGAGGTTGTAGCGGGCTCAGTTTTAAAGCTAGAGTGAAGATACTACTACCATATGAAACTACAAAAACCTAAAGAATCCATTGGTACCAACCATAGCATACTACCTTGTAAAGAAAGGAAACTAAATAACGCTCCGAACTTGCGCTAAATTTTGAAAAATCCCTGTTTAAGGTACATTCTGAACAGATAAAAATGTGCAATTCATTTTCAATTAACCGCGATTAGATATTTTAATCGGTTGACAGCCTTAGTTGTAATACATTACAATCACTGCTATAATGCATTATAATGTGATTATGAGTTACTCTAAGTGGTCATTGTTTGCTTTAAGTAGAGTAAAAAATAATTTTACAATGTTTTGGGTATTGTTCTTTAATTTGTTTTTCTTTACTTGTAGCAAATAATTATCATTTCTTATAATCACATTATAATGCATTATGACAGCGATTATAATGCATTATACAAAGATTATAATATATTACAACAATGGGAATTATAACACTATATTAATTAATGCAACATTGATACACTATAATCCTTGCAAAAAAGAAAAATGTCAGTGAGTGACCAGCAGTTATAAAGGATTACGATACTTGGCCTTATAAGTCATTATAAAATGCTTTATAATATGTTATAAATATTTGTGAGTGCTTATATTATACAGTGCTATAATTGATTAATTCATTAATTCATTTTGATTTATTTATTGATTAAATGATTGTAACATAAGCATAAATAACATAAGCAGATTGTAAATAATACACATAAAAAATAATGAGTATGCTTATAATGCATTATAGACATGGGTGTGTTAAAAAGTGTTACCATTATAACAACTGGTCATTTTTTTTGGTTAGGGCATTTAGAGTTCAGATAAGAGTTTGGTTTGATTTCAAAGAGATTAAAAAAGTAATTGTGTTTAAACGAACTAAATTAACATTGTAAAACTCAACACATAGATGACTCACCAATGTATTTCTCCTCCCCTGAAGAAAAAGTGAATTCATTGGTTCATTACCTTATTGTCATATTGGTTAGTAGTCCTTAGTAGAGGTGATGTAATAAAATACAGAGGCCCTGGTCCTGACAAGTCTCTGTCTTCTTCCAGACGGACAGAACAAGAAATATAAAATTGCTGACAGAGGTCAAACGAGACCTCCAGAGGGTGACAGCATTTTCCATCACCGCTCTAAACAAAAGTGCCTCAACGCTGCCTGAATGGTTTCCAGTGATTGGGCCGAGCTCTCACCAGAGCCATAGTCATTTTGTTCATGCATTCATTCGTTTAGCCCTCCTACAGTGCATCCATTATAGTGACCCGTGACAGACACCACCTTGGAGTTGACGGTGTCGGTATTTTACCATCCATTTATGTCGACTTTACTCACCACAGGTACAAACGAAGGAAAAAAAAGTCATGAAACCAACTCTGAAAGAGGCTGTTGGACACTGTTGAATGAAGCATGGCCAAATTCATCACAGACAATATATACAGTATATTAACCTTGTCTGTTACTTTGTTTTTGTTTTCACCTTGTACTGATCACCTACAATCATCTACTACTGATATTTCCTTTATTTGATTCACACCCCATGTATTGTATTATGCAACACACGTTTCATGCTAAGCAGCATTTTTTAAAAATTTTCTACCAGCATATACAATCGCATTGTGTGTGGAAAAAGTAGAACAAATTCTCACCTTTGAATGCGCAAATTGAAAATGTGCATCAAAACAGGTGGATGGAAGCGCACCAATCTTTCTGACTCACTTGTGATTCAGGTCAGCTGTTCGTAACCCGGGAATGAATGCCTTTAGAGATTTGTGTTCCTTTGTCTTATACCTTCCGCGTCCTTTGATTGCAATTTTTGAAATCTGAAATTGTCACTGTTTTGGTTAAATCAAAACAATTTTTTCATAAATTCACTATAGAAAAAACAAAGAAGAGGCATGCAAACTAATTTGTGGGTTGTGCTCGACTAGTCAGGTTACACTTTGAATTTATGAGGCTATGAAATTAAGTTTGCTTTATCAATCATTCTTTTGAACAGTTTTGAAAGAACCATGATGTATTTTATCAGGAAGTATTAGCTGTGACTATACCCTATAACTCAACGGGAGACCTATGATTAATAAAATGCCTCTGCGTCTGTCATAACTTTTAAGTCTAGGCATATTGCAGCGGCTCGGTCTATGCTGGATTATTAAACATGCCAGGACTTTGCACTAAAGCTTCAACAAGCCTGAAGCACAGCACTAGCTGTCCAAGCAAATTATTAAGATAAAAAAAGCATATTGCTGGTTCTTTCAAGGAGTTTCCAACCCACTCTTAAAATATGTTTAAGTAACACTAATTGGAGCTAAATAAGGTCAAATCGTTTAATACACATCTAATTCCAAAGGGAGTATAGAAGAACTGGGATGGCAGCAGCAGGACATTTTAAGCTTTATCATTCCTGAAACCCAAATTGATTATTTCAGTCTGTTCTTAGGAAACTGGGATCCTTAACGCAACAATATCATTGTAATCAGCCTGGCACTGATTTGAAACACTTATGTGAGCAGTCCTTATGGTTGATGCTAAAAAAGCTTGACTTTTCTGAGAAGGGCATGTCTGAAAATGATGAAATGAATTCAGTGGGATGATACTGAATTTCCTTTAAGAATTACTTTCTGGCCACACACAAATTCTCCCTGTGAGAACGGCCAATGCACATCTATTTCAAGCCTATGTTGGGGACCCATCTATTTTGGCCATCTTGTCACCACCACCTCTTTATGCTGTTGGATTGGGCCTCTTTGGCAGGTTTTTCCACTACACTATGCACAGTAGAAAACCACTGTTGGATTTAAAACCCTCCAGTAACAAGGACATCTCATCTCTTACTCTGTCTACCAACTGCTTGGCTCCAATGGTTGACGACAGGCCCTCCAAGCAGCTGTCTGCCCAGAAACTCTTCAACAGCACGATTTAAAAGTCACCTCACGCTCTCTGGTCCGTGATGTGTTGCTGAAGGGCACAGATAGCGGACCAAGGGCTACAATTTGTGGCAGGGCCGGACTGCGAAAATAATTCAGTCTAACGTCAGCAGGCCAACATTCACAACAGACCATGTCTACTGTACTCATATTGTTTCTGTTTACTGTTAATACAAGTGACATATCTCTATACTTCACACAAAAACTGCTTCAGAAAACATCCCAAATAGTTAAAAACAGCCAGACTGTATCTGCCTTGTGTAATTTTTGCTTTAATTTACAGATTTAATTTTGCATTTCTAACACTGGCCTGCCTCTCTGGACCAATCAGCTGGCCTGTCCACCGGGAAATCTCCCGGTGTTTGCGATGGTCGGTCAAGGCCAGCTGCTAATTTCCAAGTCAGGCTGAAATGGAGAGTTTTTCTCTAGGTCGATATCAGACCTGATGAAATATCTTTGCACTGAAATAGCATGCTGATGGAACACAGGAGTAGATCATACCTGTCAACGTCACAGGATAGTGGTGATGGAAAACAAATTTGTCACTCATGCACTCTGCTGCCCTCATCTGCGATGCAGAACCGTTGTGGAAATTACTGCTTTCTCTGCTGTGTGAGATTTACATGTCACGGCCATGACATGCCAATAAAGGCAATAAACCGTCGTCTCATGAGTAAAACATGAGTTGTTTCATCACCAGCACCAGTATGGATGTGATGCGATAATAGCCTCTGAATTTAACCCTTTTGGAGAGGACAGTAATCACTTTATGATATGTTACAGCATATTGCAACATATACGTACAGCATGGTACAGCCTGAAGCAGTAGCATTTTTTTAAAATGCAGAAAAAATGAGTGGGGGCAAGGAATTTACACTTTATGGAAATTAGGTAACCTACTCTACTGTACCAGCCGGAAAGCTTGGATGAGTGACTTCAGGTGTATGCTTCAGAAAGGGCAGCAGCTGTAGCTGTATTGCCTGGATGTATCCATGTGTCAGTGAGAGCAAGCTAATGCAGAGGAAAGGAGGACTGAACTGCTGACTAACAGCTTCAAAGCTCCCTCTCCAAATTGACCTGAGGAACCTGACTAAATAGTTAAAGAGCTGAGAGATTGTGTTGGTGGAGCAGAGTGCATCGCCCAGAGACATGTTGGAATAAGGAGATAACACAGATATAAATGAAACGCGTTATTTAGACTATTACTGGGACACAAAGTGGAAAGGAAAGAGGATAAAAACCATGCAGGAAGAGTGTCTAGGATTTCCTCAGCGGGCTGCTGCTGATAGGCTCCTTTAGAAAGCTAATTGCAAATGTGCTAAGCTAATTAGCTGAATGTATGGCTGTATGGAGAGGGGCATCAGTAACTCTGCAAAAGAAACAGACCTGCTGAGTAGAGCTGATCACCCAGACCACTGCGTCTTGGATCAGTTGGACCATTTATCAACAGCTGCTTGGTACCTTGTGGTCACATGATGTACACAGAGGCTCTCTGCAGACCTCCAAACGTAATCCGCAGCAAAATATGTTTCCTACCAAACATAATTGAGAACACAGTTTGGTTTATTACCAAATATATATGGGAGTGTAATTTTTAGGAGACAGGGCTGGATATACATACACACACACATTCACAAACTCTGAAGTAAAAACTTTACAGCAACAAGCCCAAGCCTACAAGACAACAATATACCTGAATTATGGAAAAGCACAACGTATTCATTTTTGACATTGCATTATAGTCTGAATGTAATTTCATACAAGAGACTTGCTGGGATCAGGGGGGGAACCATTGAATAGATTGAAAATATGATGCCTCCGTGTCTGCTGCCGCCCATCTGCTGTGACGAGAGGATATTGCTAACTAATGCTCAGCATCTGCTCGGATCTTGGTGCGTCAAAGGATGAGGAAAGGCAAGCAAGATAGCATAGCATATTCTGTATACTTTAGGAGGACTTTGAAATACTTTTTGATTTGCACCGGGTCAGCATTTGGGCACTGAAATGGTATGGCACAAAATATGAATACAGTGGAAACCGCTCATAGTGATCACGTCTTTCCGGGTCAAGTTGATCACTATAAGTGGATGATTATTATAACTGAATTTTTGTAGTTGTGCATCATTTCTCATACAGATTAGCATCATGTTGACATTTGTATATTTATTACATGAATAGAAAGTGCTGCCAATTCTTCTGCCTTTTACCTCACCGAGGGTGAGGCATTGCTGTTTTTGGCCGGCTCTGAAGCACAAGCGTGCATGCAGAATGGCGCACCTTTGCCAGGGCT